>JACEEZ010012074.1:0-21406 GCA_016584305.1 Chionoecetes opilio | reverse complement strand
GTTTTCGTACACTGTTTTTGAGTATTTTCGAAATACCTGGGTCGTTTCGAACTCTAGTATCAGTTCAACTCTGAGCTGAGTGTACAAACACTAGGTTTTCCCTTTTAGACTACAAACCCCTTGGTGTCTGGGTTGGGGGGTGCGTGGGTGGGGTGGGGTGCGTGCGGTGTGTGTGTGGGTGGTGGGTGGTGTGGGGGGGGGGGGGGTTGTTGGTGTTTTTTGGTGTGTGTTTGGTGTGGGTGGTGGTGGGGATTTTTGTGTGGGGGGTGGTGTTGTGGTTGGTGTTATTCACAGTTGAAAGATTTGCCATTTTTCCGGCCTGGTCTGTTTGTACAGGACATGCACACAGCTTGGCATGCGAGGTGATAACACAGCCCCCAAACACATTTGGCATACGAGGCATGCACGCCAGACAGAACGCGAGCCGCGAAAAAAGGCTTTGTTTTTGGTTGGGCAAGATGGGGGACGTTGGAACCTGCTGACCGGCTTCCCGGGACCCATTTTTATTAATCAGGGGTTGTACCTTAGGTTACGTCCCCGGGCGATCCACCAGGCCTTGTCCTCGTGGTCTCGCGAAACCCCGTCCAGGAGCTGTGTGTATTACCACAGTTGCCTCCCCGTGCGGGCATGTTCGAGGGCTTTCTGGATGGCCCCCAGCTCATCTGGGGGGTGGAGCATTGTCAGACGTCCGCCAAGACAGCCTGTCCCACCCGTGGTAACAAAACGGGGGCACCTGTTCTGCCCATCCGGGTCGACCGAGCCGTCTAAAGTATACACGGCGTCCCCCCGGGCGACCGGGGCCAGGGCCCACAGCGCGTGCTGCCGCAGCTCCCGGGGGGCCAGGCTTTACAGGCAGGAAACTCGTGGCGGTAAACTTGGGGGGGGGGGCCCCCCACGGGGGCGGAGCATTGTAGGTGGGGGCGGGACATTGGGCCCTCCCCCACGGCCCCCCCGGTGATCCCCCCGTGAATGAGGCTGTGGGTGGCTACCGGGTTTTGATGAGCCCCGTGTTGCCGCGCAGCACTCGATGCCTGCTTTTAGGGCCCACCCGGATCTCCTCGCGCCACGCCCCCCACGTCGCGGGGAAGACTCGGCCACGGACGGCCCAATGCACTCCCCTGGTGGCGAGGGGCACCAATCGGGTCCGCTCTGCATTACGCAGGCGCTGGCCATCTGGGAGCCCCCCATGGTCCCCATGGCTTTGTTCGGAGCACCCGAGCCGCTCCTGCTGACGGGGGGGAGAGCGGGGAAAGTACGGGGGCGAATAACCCACCGGGAGCCACAGCCGCACTAGTACGGCGGAGGACGGGAAAGGTGGCGCCGGCGTTAAGCCGCTCATGGCCCGATCACGTTCACCCTGGCCTGCGCCCTTTTCCCCTCGATAGTAAAGCTCCCGTGAACGACACCGCCTGTCGAGCCACACCCCGAGGAAAGGTAGGAGTCCGTCCGGGCCCCAGGCCGATCCCTGGACGCCAGCTGACAGACGGGGTTGGGGCTCCTTATAGTCAGGGCCCCGGGGACTTCGGCGCCGAGATCTTGAGGCCCAGCTCCCCCCTTGGGGTGATGGGGTCGAGAGCGCGCTGCGTCTTGCAAGCCTGTCCCCCCCCCGGTGAAAACGAGGCCGGTCGTGGGCGTAGCTGACAGGACGGGGCCTTATTTTTTTTCGTTTTCTGTAAAAGTTAGCCCATGCAAAATTACGTTAACAAAAAAAAATACATCATCAAACGAAAAATTACCCGATTGATGATTTTATTTATTTATTTAAAGCTATTTAGCATTTTCTAATTCCCTTTATCAGAAACGAAATATAGCTGGAAAGCTAATAAAATTTCGCTTTTATTGTATGTTTTTATGGTGAAATTTTACTCGCAAAAATTTTAAATGGGGAAGAGTTGAGTGAATAATAATTCATCATATTTTTTTCGGTCTCGTAATGGCATTTTTTTAGTGTTTTTACGGTTTTTTATTTTATAATTTCTATAGAAAAAACTTTCGAAAATAAAGTATATCTTTTTTTACTATAAACCAAATCGATATATTTTTTTATTGATATCATATGCAGCAAGTAAAGGGTACAACTGGTTAACTCCTGCCGCCGGCGGGGTCGTGTCCGGGCCCAGGGGCCAAGGCCTTGTTCTTCACTTGTGGCACCCCGGAGTGGGTGTCCCCTTTGGGCCCCTACCGGGAAATTGAAAGGGGTAGAGGGACAAAAACGAGTAGCGACGAACGGCAAACCCTTTCCCTTTGTTACCGAGAGTCGCATCGGGGTTTTGGTTTTATCTCGCCCTGCGACAATATAGTGGAACAGTCTCTTCAAACTGTGTAGCCCCACGATAAAATATGTTAATGCGAATTTTCCCCTTTTCTCATCAAAACACAACAGAACGTTGCGATCGTATAAGTTTTTTGGAAAAATAATTTTTTGAATTAATTAACAGTAGAGGGCGTGTATACGTAATTTTTTCTACCGCTCATGTGAAAATAAAGCGGTAAGAAACCGCCTGGGGGGTTCTGGCAGCGACCTTCTGATGGCGAGGCTCAGCCCCTCCCCCCCCCCTATCCTAACCCCCCCCCTTAATTTTATCACTAAAATCACTTATGCCGCTATGTTACCTAATAATCTTATACTTAACTTAATACATATGGGGGAGAAAATTTTTTTAAAATATCTCTTTAATCCCCCCCAGATTAGGAAAGAAAAAAAATTATCAAGGTTTTGGGGAAGCCGGGGATAGCCGTTCCCAACCTGACCGCCAACCCCGTTCTTGCTCTTCGTTCCAAAATTACAGGGTTTTTTATACGTCTTATGGTAAGCGAAGGTCTGCCGTTCGTCGTTCTACCGCCTACCGTCATGACTCTGGGTACGGGCCTTGGTGTTGAACGTCTTTGCACGATGACGTTCACGAAAGACGTCACGTCTTTGCTTGATGTCACGGGCACCACAGGCACGGCCTTGTTCTTCACTCCGGGGTGCCACAAGGCACCCCGGAGTGAGGTATCTTGGTGTTGCAAGTCTTTGCTACTACTATTACTACTACTACTACTTCCTTTTACAAAATATGATAATTCATTGCCTATAGGAGAGAGAGGAGAGAGAGAACATTTTTAATTGTGGATATCCATACTATAAAATAATAGACCTAATTTTGAAGAGAGAGAGAGAGAGAGGGAGGGGAGAGAGAGAAAAGAGAGGAGAGAGAGAGAGAGAGAGAGAGAGAGAGAGAGAGAGAGAGAGAGAGAGAGAGAGAGAGAGAGAAGAGAGAGGAGATGAGAGAGAGAGAAGAGAGAGAGAGAGAGAGAGAGAGAGAGAAAAGAGAGAGAGAGAGAGGAGAGAGAGAGGAGAGAGAGAGAGAGAGAGATGAGAGAGAGAGAGAGAGATGAGAGAGAGAGAGAGAGAGGAAGAGAGAGGAGAGAGAGAGAGAAGAGAGATAGAGAGTGAGAGAGATAGAAAGAGAGAGAGGAGGAGAGAGAGAGAGGAGAGGAGAGAGAGGAGATTCAGATCAGATCAAACTTTTATTCACAAATGAGTACAGTTTGAAAAGACTGTTTCATAGAATCTTATCTCTATACATATGTGAGCAGATCGCACATTCGGAGGGAGGGAGAGGGAGAGAGAGAGCTACAGTGCATCTTTAATTTCCTTTCCTCTTATCTTTTCTCTCTCCCTCCTCTCTCCTCTCCTTCCTCCTCCTCCTCCTCCTCCTCCTCCTCCTCGTTCCTCCTCCTCCTCCTTCCCTCGCTCCTCCTCTTCCTCTATGACCCAAACTTACTGTCAAAACCACTCTTCCTCCTCCTCATCCTTTCTCCTCTCTTCTTCCTTCCTACCCGTCGAGTGGCTCGTATTTGGAGAGCTGTTGTCTTGAGTGTGTAGCGTCCCTGCGCATTCGGTCCAGTAGGTTCGAGTCCACCAAGTTCGTCCTGTTCGTGGGTGGCGCTTGTAAGAGGTCCACTAAACCTTGTAGTTGGTACCTGTAAAGTGGTCAGATAAGGAAACAAAGTATCTTATCTCCTCCTTCCTCTCCTTCACTCATTGATTTCCTCAATCCTCCATTATAATTGCACTACACAACACACACACACACACACCCACTAAACATAACATATAAAACATTTGAATTGTACTAAATTGCTGTTTGCTTTTCATATTGGAGAGGAGAGCGAGAGCGAGAGAGAGAGAGAGAGAGAGAGAGAGAGAGAGAGAGAGAGAGAGAGGAGAGAGAGAGAGAGAGATAGAGAGAGAGAGAGAGAGTCATTTCATTTCAATTGCGGGGCAGGGAAAAAACTCTTCTCTCTCTCTCTCTCTCTCTCTCTCTCTCTCATCTCTCTCCTCTCTCTCTCTCTCTTTCTCCTCTCTCTCTCTCTCTCTGATATTGAAAAGCAAACATGTGCAATCAGAGAGCCTTCACAAGAGTTTCGAAGACATTAAACTCTAAGTGAAGTCACCTTCAAAAATTCCACTCTCTCCAAGACCTCTCCTTTGAATGTCCTATTGGAGAGGTGTCACTCGGGCCGCGCCATTTTGGATTTGATACCAGTGGCGGCCGTATGGCGGTGGAACCCCTTCCGTCAAAAGTGTCAAAATTGCTTATATCATGTACTACTGTGCAAGGTGTTGTGCCTTTTCAATACCCAAGACCGAATATATGTAGTATTACGGTTAAAATAAGGGAACTGAATTGGTTACAGGGTTCCCAGAATTGGGATTTCCCCCCTAAATTTGGGGGGGGCTCAAAGTGTCCAAATGCTTTATATCATTACTGTGCACGGTGTTGTGCCTTTGCAATACCCCAAGACGCAAATATTATGCAGTATTAAGTTAGAATAATGAACTGAAGTGGTATTGATGGATGTATTTTTTTTGTTATTACACCTTTTGTTTCTTTTGTATTTCATAGCGAAGCCCCGTCATTCCAATAAATTGTCTCCAATCTCAATACCCTCTCCCCCCCACACACATTTTGTTTTAGCTGAAATCAAAATGGGTGGGTGGCGATGGGTAATGGGTGAGTGAATGGGTGGGGGTGATGGGTAATGGGTGTGGGGTGATGGCTGAGTGAATGGTGATGGGTAATGGGTGGGGGGTGATGGGTAATGGGTGAGTGAATGTGTAATGCCCATTATTCGGGAAAGATAGTATGAGAATTATTATCATAAAATTCCCGAGCTATGTCTTGTCAGTAGTTAATTTTTCTCTTTGTTTCACGGGTGACTCATCGCCTCTTCCTAAACCACCATTTTGTTTATCTTCTTTCCTTTTTCCGTCATTTTTCTTTCTTCCTTCTTTTTCCCTCCCCCCCCCCCCCGACATCCCGTATGCGAGGGAAGATCCGTGTGAAATTATTCTGCGATCAGTGATAACTAATGACTTCAGATCTTTTTATCTTTCCCCAGCTATCTGGTCAGACCAAGTAACACTCCCAGATTCTTAATGTCTTTCAAAATAATCCCTATCGGTATCGGTTATGGTCATATATGGACGTGTTAGTAAAGATACACGCTAAAATGAAAACCTACCAAATTTCTATGCTCCATATTTCATACCCTTCCACTCTTAAAAATGCGTTCGGACATTTGACGTGACAACGAATCACACCCTTCTCGGGTATTAGATTAAGCATATTAAATTCTTCTATATCAAAGTAACAGGTCTATATTATAGGCAGCCTGGTTTTATGTACGCGAGTTTCATTATTTAAATAGTTATTTCGGGATTATAAGCTACTCATTTGAGGCCACGTCTAGATCTTTCAAACAATTTCCCTTTTATGCCGAAGGCCATGATCTCAGGAGGAACCAGTCGTCTCTCCGCTTCGTTGTAGGTAAGACATCTGCACCTCGCTCCTGTTTTCCCCCTTCCTTAGTATATTATATCTATATATTTCTATATATATATATAGGTACAGTTCAGTGTCACTAATGCATAGAAGGTCTGCCCCACCCTTATAAGTGTTATTAACGAGTCGTCTCTCCGCTTCGTTGTAGGGAGAGGCTTCAACGGGGGCGTCCCACGCCTTCCTCTCAAGAACACATGGTCATTGTGAATCCACACACCCAACTCCTTACTCACATTCTCTTTCCTATATATATATATTCAATGTATACCTATAGTGCTCAGTCGATGGGTATATAGGTGGTAATTCTAAGAATAATTCTGTAAGGGAGATTATGCTCTAAAGTAGCTTGCCCGATCCAGATTAGAGTTTATGTATGTGTCTAAGGTCTCAAACAGCAATAATGTTTCATGGCGAATAAATAGGATGATGTTTCAAATATAGTTCTTGTGTTCATTATAAAACTCCAGGTGATTATTCTGTGTTAGGACAGTAATTCCCCACACTTCCAAAAGAGTTCAGCCTTACTCGGTATAATTCCACGTACCATTCACGACTACCAAGATCAATCTAATATTAATATTAATCAAACGTGCCCAGGGAGTAATCCAGTGAGTTACTCGCCGGGGCTGGTGGCAGCGCTTTCCCTTAACCTAAACCGTTATCCTTTCCCCTTAAATACATCCCCCATTTCAGTACTCTCCGCAGTGAGACGTGGTCACATTATAATCACATAGTGAAGTCATAAGACTAAGTTAAATCCTCCATTCAAGTTTTAATCTTTTATCAAATCATAATCAAGTAATATCATTCAAGTAACGTTGACCAGTTCTTAAATACCCCATACCAGTTACCCCCAAATTCCGTCAACACAAATGGGTTGGGGGTGATGGGTAATGGGTGAGGGAATAGGTGGGGGGTGATGGGTAATGGGTGAGGGAATGGGTTGGGGGTGATGCGTAATGGGTTGGGGGTGATGGATAATGGGTGAGTGAATGGGTGGGGTGATGGGTAATGGGTGAGTGAATGGGTGTGGGGTGATGGGTAATGGGTGAGTGAATGGGTGGGGGGTGATGGGTAATGGGTGAGTGAATGGGTGGGTGGTGATGGGTAATGGATGAGTGAATGGGTTGGGGGTGATGGGAAATGGGTGATTGATTGATTTAATGCCAAAAAGGTGAATGTGCCAGACAAGGGAAATGGGTGAGCGAATGAGTGTGGGGTGATGGGTAATGGGTGGGGGGTGATGGGTAATGGGTGAGTGAATGGGTGTGTGGTGATGGGTAGGCTAATGGGTGAGTGGAGGAATTCCCTAGCTCCCTTCTTTGATTCCTTATTTCTTTCCTCGTCAGTTCCTCTTCTGACTCTCTTCATCCCTTCAATTTCTTCCTTAATTACTCCTTATTCCTCCTTTTCTTCTCTCATATCTCCTTCCTTCCCTCTCTCCCCACCTTCCATTATCACCCCATCATCACAAAAGGAGGAGTGATTCCCCCTCTATCTGCACGGGCGACTACTGGCAGTGCAGGACCGGTATTACCAAAACTTAATCATAGCTATGACAGAAATGTATCATAGCTCTTGAATATCATAAATTTTATCATACGCCATATATCATAAGTTTGGAATCTAGCACACTCATCTATCATAGTCGCCTGCTAATATAGCGTCATAATTGTTTCTTTAAAATGGTTATAATCAGTAAATTCATCCTTTGACCACGTTTTATGGATTGATACTTCTTCCCTTATGTTTATAACATGTTTAGGGCAGTGACACAGAGAGTAATGTAGTAATTCATTCCCGAAAATAAGGCATATAGATGTACCGTTGAGCAGTATCTGTGTAAACACGGGACAGAATGGACCCATTTACTCTACTTGAGGTAACGATAGATTGGAATCTTCAAGACTTATATAGTAAGGCATGGATGCAGATTTTTCGATGTGAACAGTATTTTGATGATACAGTCATTTTAAGTGGAGGAAAATTTGTGCGCCCTAAAACGACCGGTGCCATGGTTTGTTTGTTTGTTTGTTTAGAGGATAATGCTCAGAGCCATAGTGATCTACCGCTGCAGCATATTAGTGTTGGCCGAAGCCACCACCCCGGGAGGGGGGTCACAAACCCCCGGCTAACACCCGGTACCCATTCACTGCTGGGTGGACAGGTGCTCGGGTTTTAAGAAAGACCACCCATCTATCTTCGCTCCGCCCGGGGATCGAACCCGGAACTTCTGGGTTTTGTTGAGCCGAGCGTGCTAACCACTACACTACGGAGTTCCCGATGTTGTGACGTCAAACAACGCGGCCGCAGCGGGCCGCTCCACAGTAACATTAACTTGCATACCCCTACTACCGCAAGATGGCTAATAATCCTCCTTCAAGTTTTGTGGTAGGTTTTCACTGTGTTTGTGAATATATAAGTTGTAGTTTATAAGGAAGAAGTTAATAGACAGGGACAAGTGGCCCATGACAACAGGCAAAGTGATGGCTTTAGCATCGCAACTCCTTACAAAGAGCTCAAATGAACCTACAATGACATGTAGCCTACAGCTAGAGAGAATATACGAATCATAGAAGAACAGGTAGAATGAGAGCATCTTCCACCCGCACACACACACATCTAATCAAGAGCACAATAGCTGCGCCTTCCACGCGCGTACACACACACACACACACACATATATATATGTGGTGTGTGCGTGTGTGTGGTGTGTGTGTGTTGAAGGAGCAGTGTCTCTTGATCATATGTTTGTGTGCGGGTGGGAGGCGCGATCTCACTCTACCTGTTCTTCTATAAGTTCGTCAAGAGTACATAATGAATCGCCTAGATGAAGGGGAAATTCACACTCACTACAGGAACTACCTCGTCTAGGTCTCACGGCCTGTAGCTTCCTTATTTCTTATGTTCTTACAGTATGTTCTTTTGGATTCTCCCGTGACCACAGCATTGTCACACAAACACACGGCCGCGTGTGTTGTGTATGTGTGTCGTGCGTTGTGTGTGTGTAGGCGTTTGTTACTTCATCAACATACACAGAAAAACACCAATCACCAATCCGTAGTACTATATATACTACACACACACACAGTATACTACACACACACTCACACACACACACACACACACACACACACACGAGTAACATGTGTGTTCCCTCAGGGGAATGACGCCTATAGTAGACATCCACCACTGTTTACTTTTTTCCTTGTCTTTCTTTGGACACAGATATGAACACTCTCTGGTGTTTTAATCGTGGTGTTTTAGCAGATTGGCACAAAACAAACATAGTGCGTTCTCTTTGTCCATATAGGCGAGGAAGCGGTGGTAGAGAAGGAAGCGGAAGGGATGTTTGTGCGTGTCTACCTCACAACCAATCACAGCGCGTTCCGCGACCACGTCAAATTTTGGCCCCAAAAAACAGCATATATCTCATTCATGGTGTATTTTTAAGCAAAATTAATATGAGTACAGTGATAAGTAGCTTATATGCATCCAAAGCTTCACAAAACTCCGTGTTTTAGGTGTGAGTAAACAAGTCCCAAGCCCGACGGCGATGTTTTCGATCTAAAAGTTTGTACAAAACGTTCTTTTTGTTTGTACAAAGTTGGTGAGGAACAATATGCCCTCACACGGTCTTGGTATTTCCTAATCAGCTGTGCATTACTCAGCTCACATCTCACAGCTCATTAACTCGATGCACATTGCGTATGTGGGCGAATATTCCTTCACTGAGGTTGTTATGTAGCCTATCTCGGCCCTGTTGACAGAAGAAAGTTTATCAAAGCCGCGGAGCCGTCCCAGCTAACACATTTACATATTTTTACGTAGTATAAGGGTAGCGGTTTGTAACTTTTACGTAGCAAAAATACGTAAACTAATACGATTTGTGGGACGCCCAGGTGCGTCCTAACTACGTATTTCATACGTAACTGACAACCTTTCTACAACATTTTGGGAACCATTTACACGTTTCAAAAACGTTTGTACTGCCTTTTAAACACGTTCCATCACCTTTTCACAACTATTTGCCTATTTGCCTATTTTGCTTTTATTATTTTTTGGTCCGTTACTACTACCTTCAGCGAGCACATTGCATCTTCCGGTCGGGGCTCGCCCGCTCGGCGATCACAGCTGATAGCTGTAAACAAAAACAACCACACAATGACGATTGATTGATTGATTAATGCAAAAAAAAGGGAATGTGCACACAATGACGAATGTCATCTTCAACTCATATCCAACCACATCTTCTCTCATAAACATACTGAATTAAACTCAATACTAGTCATTTCCATAATATATACCTATCAGCTGCTCTACCGTAGATAACACTATAGTCGCCAGTCACTTGCCACTGCACTAATGTAGCCAGGCACAATATATTACGAATTTTAGCATCACTACTGATTTGTATGTGCCACTGAAGATGCATCCACAGTAGTTTATATTATGTACATCACACTACATGTCTTCAGTTGCACATAAAAGTCTGTAGGGATGCTAAAATTCGTAATATATTGTGCCTGGCGACATTAGTGCAGTGGCAATTGACTGACGACTATATAGTGTTATCTACGGTACTTGTATATTCTTATACGTGGTCTTAAGGTAAGTCCATGCTTTGAATGCACATATGTGTGTTTACTTGTGTCCTGTTATCTGTAATTACATTATTTCTACGACGATATTCACTTTATTACTAGTTCCGCCTGTCCCGCTGTTTTGCGAAATATTGTCAAGGCGCGAAATCCTGTAAACCTCCATTAATCGCTCTTACTTCACGGTTTTACAGGTTAACTGCTGCCCTGATACATGTTACAGGCAACATCGAGTCACTAGCTTCCCATGATAACACTTACAAGTAATAATAGTTACTCAAAAGCTTAAATTATCACGTCAAAAACAGTCAGGAGTATGGTTTTTATCATGTATTATTTGATCAACTATTATTACTTGTAAGTGTTCTCATGGGAAGCTAGTGACTCGATGTTGCCTGTAACGTGTATAGGGTAGCAGTTAAGCTGTAAAATTAGTGAAATACGATAGATGAATGGAGGGGTCTACAGGATTTTGCACTGATAAGATTTCGCGCAACACCGCCACATGTTGTTTTTCTCTGACGTCACATATCGTGACGTACGTATGAAGCTGAGAGAAGCCGTGAGAAGCGGGGCCCAGGGCTCGCTTCTTCCGCCTTCTTACGGATTGACCCAGCTGGGCAAGCGGAAGAAGCCGGCTTCTTAAAAGTGCCTCGAGTTAACAGAAAATGCAAGCTGCAAGAAGCCGGCTTCTTACGGCTTTCTCACCAAAATTCGCCTATAGTTGTGTAAATAATTATAGAGAGAGTAATTTGTGCAAAGCGTGCACCAGCTCACCAGTAAAAGACTCCTCACTAGTGCCCGCCCTGTTATGAGGTGATCATGATGTCTTGCCACAGTAGGTTAGCTTTTATTTAATGATCCTCGTGCTTGTAAAGGTTTATTGTACAATCAAACATACAGGACATATAAATACAATACAAGCATGTACAGAAATACATATCCAGTAGCAAAAAAGGTACAAAGCGGACATCAGCCCGGCAGTGAGGAGGTTATCCCGTCAGGCTACGGGAGGGGCGCGTGGAGGCGTACTATAAACGTGCTAAAAAGGTGATTTTGTCACGTGAATGTTCTACGTAGTTTGTACGTTATTTCGTGTCTATAGATTTACCTGATATAAGTCACCTGATTTTCACCATAACGCCGATGGAATTCACGTTGATAACGGTTTCCAGTCATATTAAAACGTAATACTTACGTATCTTTAACATATGTATCCACGTATTCATTATGTATATATAACGTTTGAATCCCTAATATCACTTTACATTATCATGTTATAAGTACGTAATGAAACGTAAAACCACTAGTACTATATTAGTGGGAAAAAAACACGTATTTTCTGCATCTTCCCTTCTTTCCCTCCCTCTCCTCCAAAAATTGCATCATGTTAAGAGAGATTCCGCTTTCTTTCTCCTCCCTCCCTCTTCTTTCCCTCCTTGGCAGATGGAATTTAATATTTATAAATGTAGCGTTATGAATGTTGGTAGAAAAAACCCTGGTAATAGATACACCATAAGCAATGTATCGCTGAAAAGATCAGAAGGTGAAAAAGATCTTGGAGTGAGGGTGAGCCCAGACCTCCGACCTAGGAAACCAATGTATTGAGGCCAGAAATAGAGCTAATAGAGTTTTTAGGATTCATACCAGAAGTGTTTAAAAGTAGAAGTGCGGAAGTTATTCTAAAGCTTTATCGGCTCTAGTCAGGCCTCACCTAGGCCCATGCAGTTCAGTTTTGGTCTCCATATTACAGGATGGATATAGTGTTGTTAGAAAAGTGCAGAGAAAAGGATGCCCAAAATGATAAAAGGGATGCGTAACTTTAGTTATGAGAGGAGATTGAAGTTTTTAAAAATTTACACTCACTCGAGGGGGACGCAGAGAAAGGGGGGCAATCGATAGAATTTTTTAAGTGGAAAAAGGGGGATTTAATAAAGGAGAGGTGGGAAAAATTTTCTTCGGTTTTAAAAAGGGGTAGAACAAAAAGGGAACGGATTAAGCTGGAAAAGCGTAGATTTAAAAAAGGAAAAGGGGAAAAAACTGGTTCAAAAATAGGGTGGTGAGAGGGGAAAATGGCTCAGTAGACAGGTAGTTAGTGCGGGGGGTCATTAGGGGGTTTTAAAAAAAAAAAAAAAAAGGGGAGCTGGATAAGTTCATGGATGGGGAAAAAGGGTTTGGATGTGGGTTTTTAGGTTGGGTAAACGGAACTACCACGTGTGGGCCTGGGCGGCTCTTGAGCTTCCTTTTTTCTTTTGTTTTTAAATGTTTTTCCCCCCCTCCTTCCCCTCCATCCCTCTCCCCTTTCCTTTTCTCTCCCCCCTTCCCCCTTCTACCTCCCCCTTCCCCCCCTTCTCCAATACACGCGGGAGAAATCCCGGGGGCCCCATACTTATAAAGATTTAGGATTCGTTTTAAAGACTCGCTCGAGTTTTAAAATATGGGGGGCCGGGCCCAAAAATCATTTCGGGGCGTACCCTTTAAAATCGCTAAGACTCGTCCTAATTTCGGGGGGTTTGGCTAGGAAGGGGGTGGGGTTTCCTAGCGAGCAGGGCGGCGGCTAAGATTTCGTCCTAAGCCGAAAAACATGGAGTGCTCCCCCCAAACTCTGAGAACTTTCGGGGAAAAGGAAAAGATGTACTGGGGAAACTTTTTTAAAATAACAAATTTAAAAGCGATCCGTTTGGACCGAAAAAAGGGATTATTATGGGGCCAGACTAGTGGGAGATGTAATTTTAAAGAAAAACACTAAAAAAATTTCCCGGCGATCATTTGGCATGGACAAGTACGAGTGGTTATTATTCACTTTTGGGGAGGTAGTCAGGTTCCCCCTTTGCCCTGATATCATTTTATGTGATACAGATTGAAGGCATCCCCCCCAAAAAGGGTTGATAAAGAAGGGTTTTATCATTTTGAGAAAAAAAGCGATTTAGAGTAGGTTTCCACAAATAAAATGAAAAAAAATTGAAAAGTCGGGATTTTTTAAACCATAAAAACAATATCCAAAAACTTTTCTTTTTCCCACTGCCGTTAGTCTTGATAATTTTCTTATTAGTTTTTGATATCATCTGTTAATATACCAAACCCACCTCAAACCCAAAATTAACATTTTTTGGGTTTTGAAAGAACTGATTCTGGGTAGTATATGTATCAGAATTATTCAATTGCCCCAGGGGAAAGGGGGGTTTTTTAAAAAGACTCAAAAATGAAGAAAATCAAATACTATGAAAACGGGTTTAGAATTGCCCAGGCCCCCGGAGGAGGCCCAAAAACCAAAAAGGGAAAATTTTTCCCCCAGGATTTGGCGGGGGCCAAACCCAAACCCGGACAATCGGCACCATAAAATTTATTTTTTAAAAACCTAAAAAAACCCAACAAAACAAAATCCAAATCTACCCTAAGTTAAAATAACCAAACCCAAAACCCTTTAAACATAACCAAAAATCAAACCCAAACCCTAAACAAAAAGAAACCCTTTAACCTTCAAGCAATTTGGTAAAAAGGACGATGACTTCGCGGGGTTTTCAGAGACCCCGATTTATTTTTTCCTGGTCTTCAATAGGTGCATTTTCTAAGGAGATAGTTTTTTTTTTGCGCAAACCCAAATTTTAAAAAAAAAAAAAAAAATCATCACTGAATTTTAGGGTACCTTTTCCAAAAAAAACACTGTATCTCCACCCAAGAAAAAACCCACTTAAAATTTGGCGGGAAAATTAGTCGGGGTTTTTATGGGTTTTTAAATTTGAAAACCTAACCAAACCCTTTTGGGTTTTTAAAAAAACCCAAAAACAAAACCTGGAAAATTTTAAAAAAACAAGGTCCCCACCCCAAAAGCTGACCCCAAATTTTGGCTCTAGTTTTATACTTACTGTCTTTAAGACATCTTTTTATTTTTAAGAGTGCCGACCCCTTACTTTTTTCTACATGGCCGATTTTAAAAATTTTTTCGTTTCCAAAAATGTTATATTTTTTTATTTTGGTTGCGGGCCGGAAGATGTCGGGGTAGAAGAGTCGTAGCCAAAAAACGCCGTGTACAAAACCCGGCATTTTTTTCCCAAACCACTACGGGCATTTTTTGGTAGAAAAAATACCAAAAGATGCCAGAAAAAGTGTCGGGTGTGACACGGCCATTAGGTTTAGGTTAGGGCAGGTTAGGTTGGGTTTTAGGTTGGGTTAGGTTAGTACCCCAGCCCAAGGGGCTCGAAGGGGGGGTGCTGGGTTAGGTCTTAGAGTTTGTAACTTTAGAAAAAAGGCTAAAATTCCAATCTTTCTTATGGCCAACAAGCTTGGGGACATGGGGGAAAAAACCGGGGTTTTTTGGGGGGGGGAGCACACAAATAAAAAAATTTGGGCCCCCCCCCCAAAAAAAAAATTTTTAAATAGGGAAAAATTTCCCTTTAGTTCATGGATTTTAATGGGGAAAAAATTTTTCCCTTTATATGTGTGCCCCCCCACAAAAGGAGCACATTTCATAAAAAAAATTTGGCTCCCCACAAAAAACCCCTTTAAACTAGGGAAATTTCCCTAGTCCCTAAAATTTAATCGGGGTATATTCCCCAAAATTAAATTTCATGAATGGGGAAAAATACCCCCTAGTTTGGGGATTTTTTTTGGGGGGCCATTTTTTCCCTTTATGTGTGTGCCCCCCCCCCAAAAAACCCCGGGTTTTTCCCCACCATGCCCCCAAAGCTGTTGGCTATAAGAAGAAGAAGAAAAGAGGGTGGGGGCCTTGTTCTTAAGTTTTCCCCCTAACCTTAACCACAAAGTATATCTGACCTAACATTATAGGTTTTTTAAAAACCTAAAAGGGACTCGCAAATCTTTCCCGGCCAATTTTTTTTAGTGTTTTTTTCTGAGGGGAGATATTTTTTTTTAAGGGAAAAATGGTTCCAAATAATATTCGGTGAAAATTTCCCTTTTTTTTTTAAAACGGGTTTTTGCGAAAAAATAAAACTTTTCTCCAGAAAAGGGGGGCCCGAGATTTTTCGGGGTCGTTTACGGGAAGACCCCGGGACTATTTTTTTTTGGGCCAAAATAGGTGCTTGCTCAAAGGGAGAAAAGTTTTTTTTTCCCAAAAAAAAAAAAATAAAAAAAAAAAAATAATGAAAAAAAATAAAAAATTTAAACCAAACCCTTTATAGGTTTAAAGAAACCAAACCTAACTGAAAGGGGTTTTTAATGAAACCTAACCAACCTTATGGGTTTTTAAATAAAAAACCAACCTAACTGAAAGGGTTTTAATGAAACCTAACCTAACTTTTAAGGGGTTTTTCAGAAACCTAACCTAACCATATGGGTTTAATAAAAACCCCTAACCTAACCTTAACCACAAAGTATACATTTTTTTAACCTTTTTTTATGGGTTTGCGCAAAAAAAAATTTCATTAGAACAAGACCAAATTGAAAGGCCCAAAGGGAAAAAAAAAAGTCGGTGTCTTTTAAAAACCGGACCGCAAACTTTTCGTCCATTATAACCCTACTCCATTAGAAAAAGCCCCTATTGTAGGCCGGGAAAAAAAAAAGTCGGTGTTTTTAAAAAACAAAACCGCGAAGTCTGTCCTTTTTATAACCGGTGCCCTTTGACTTATCTCTCGTAGGGGAAGGGGCGCGGCGATCATGGGGTTTGGCGAGGGCCCGTAAGGAATCTCCCTTTGCTCTTCCCCGATCACCCGGCAGGGAAAAAACCCCCTCGCAGGACATAGGAAATTTTTCCTTGCTTGAAAGAGCGGGCCCAAGGATGAAAGTCTTGTCCTGAAAAATTTTTTATCTTTTTTCGTCGATAGAGCAAAGGGACAATGTCAATTTTTGTTCTTTTGAACGGGAAGTTGTATATTGGTACAAAATTTTTTTATAGAGGAATTCATTCGTTGTAGTCTTCAGCCCAAATTTTCATAGAAATATTTAAACTTTTGTTTTTTGATATTTTTATATCTTTCGATGGGCTCTTAGTAGTGAAATTTTATGAAAACCAAAGGACTCTTGCTTTAAAAGTGCGCTCAAACGCTTCGTCCTAAGCCCCCCGTCTTAGGATGCGTCTTAGAAATTTCCCCCTAAAAATTAGGGCGCAGGGTTTTTGGGCGGATCCCAGGACGAATCCTAAATCTTTATAAGTATGGGCCCAGCTCCCTCTGAGGATCACTGCGTGGACGTGAGGCACTCGTGACCTCCATGAAATTTAAAAAAGGCCCTGTTATATCGCCCCCGGGGTGACAAGTACGTTTGAATTCATTTATTAAAAAAAAGTTCGACCCTTTAAAAAAATGGGGAGAAAAAATTAAACTACATATATAAATTTTAACGAAACGCAACATAAAAGGTCTTATAAAAGTGTAAAGCCCGCAAATAGTAAATATTTACCCTGAAAAAAAAGAAATACTGGCGTTGTGTGGCAACCCCCAATGTCCAAGCCCTTAAAAAAGGCGGTGCGCGTGTATGGGCCCCGTATAAAAACCCCCAAAGCCCAAGCTCACCCCAAATGCCCCAAAACCCCCCCCAGGCCCCAACAAATGCGCTTTCGTCCCCCCCCAAGGGTGTTCAAAAGGGCCCCCACTCAGAGTATCTCCTTACACATTCAAGAAGTAAACTTTTATTGGGTAATTAAAACCATAGAAACAGTAAAAACAAAAAAAACAGCAGAGGCACCCCCAGGAAAATACATTTCAGAAGGAGGGCCTTTCCCTGTCTCGCTCACCCAGACACAACCAAAACACTTTGCCCTTGCCTTACCCTAGATTTAAAAGTAAAGTCGCCCCCTGCAGTCATGTCGCCAGCCGCCCCAAAAATTTTGAATTATAGCATCATACTGATTTTTATGTGCCACTTAAATTTTTTGTTTTTGTATCAGACTGTTTTATAGGGCTTTTTATAATTAACCCCGTTTTTAGCGGGGTTTAAGGGATTTGTAGCTGCAAGTATAGACGGTTCAAAATTTCGGGTACCCCGTTTTTTTTTTCGGGGGGAAAACGGGGGTGCGGTAGCAGGCCCCCAGTAAATAAAAACTACCGTAGATAACAGTAAAAGTCGCCAGGGGCAATGTTTTTTTTTGTTTACAGGGGTGTTGGGGGGGCGTTAATACTTTCATTTCTACAAACCATGATTTCAGGAAAGTTTTGAAGGGGCTATTTGGAGAGTGTGTCATTTTGTGTCTTCATCGGTTTTCAAGTAGGGGTATAAAAAGAACAAAGACAAAAAAAAATCTACAAAGTGGTAAACCCAAAAGTAGAGTCGCCCTCAGTGTTATTTACTGAGTGTTGACCGGGTCGTCGTTTGCCCGAAAAAAAAAATCGTAGTGAAATTTGAAACCGTAAAATAATTGCAATAAAAAAGGATAAAAACAAAAAGGTGGAAAAAAGAGAGATTCATGATATCAACTACTGTTTTACATCTTTAGTGGGACATAAAAAAACGTAGTTTAAGTATAATTCGTAATATATGGCGCCTGGGGACATGACTGCAGGTGGCGACTAAATGGTTTTTACGGTAGATTTTTGACCCCTTTTTGTGGTAGCCACTTTGTAGATATTTTTTTAATTTGGGTTAAATTTTTGCCCTAATTGACACAGTGAAGGGCACAAAAGACACAGACTCCCAGAAGCCCCTTCTAACTTTTCCCGAAAAACATGGATGAGAAATGTAAGTATTAACGCCCAAACGTCTTTTTAAAAAAAAAAAAAACAGTTGGGCCTGGGACTTAACTGTTTTTACGGTAAAATTTTCTTTAGTCTCATGTTCATCATTATTCTTCTCTATTTTCTTATTTTGTATTATTTTTTTTTACTATTATTTTCACATCAATTTTATATCTTATTATTATTTTTATTTGTAGTAGTAGTAGTTTGTAGTAGTAGTATGAGTATCATTTTGAGGAGATTTTAATGGTATTAAATTGAGGGGGGTTTTTTTTTCCAAGGGGTTTTTTTCCAAGGGGTTTTTTTCCTAGGAGGTTTGTCCAAGGGGGGTTTTTTCCTTTGGGGGGGGTTTTTTCTGGGAACCCCCGGGGGGCGAGTTTAGGACAAAAAAACCCCCTTGGGGCAAAACCCCCCCTAAGCTAAAGTGCGAAATAGGGGGAAAAACCCCCTCAGTTTTAAAACCATTCAAATTAGAAGAAAAAAAATTAAATTTTTAAGGGAATTATTTCTGAAGTAATTTTATGGAAAAAAATTTTAATCTTTCTTTTTTTTTTTTTGTTTACTTTGGAACAAACCTTTTTGCTTTTTTTACAAAAGTTGTGCAAAAATTTTTATCTTTTTTTTGTGTTTGCGGGCCCGGGGTGGGTCAGGTGACCCCGGTTTCCAAAAGGGGAGGTCAGTACAAGGTTTTTTAGGTTTAAAGGGAGAGGTCACTAGGTGGTAAGGTCCGGGGGTCACTCCCCTTTTCTTTTACCCACTTTCTATACTTACTATCATTTAAAAAGGAGTAGTTGTTGTTGTTGTTCATTAGAAAAGAGTTTGTTTAGGAATCTGTTGAAACTAGCTAGAGAGAAGATTATTGATGAGGGTAGGATAGAAAAGAGTACACTGAGTAGTAAGTAGTAGTAGTAATGGTAGTTGTTGTGTGTTGTGGTGGTGGTGGTTGGTAGTGTGGTGGTGGTGGTGTTTGTTTGTGGGTTTGGTGGTGGTGGTAGTGTGGTGGTGGTGGTAGTGTGGTGGTGGTGTGGTGTTGTTTGTGGTAGTGTGGTGGTGGTGGTAGAGATGGTGGTGGTGTTGTTTGTGGTTGTGTTGGTGGTGGTGGTGGTAGTGTGGTGGTGGTGGTGGTAGTTGTGGTTGTGGGGGTGTTGTTTGTGGTGATGGTGGTGGTGGTAGTGTGGTGGTGGTGGGGGTGGTGGTGGTAGTGTGGTGGTGGTGGTGGTGGTGGTAGTGTGGTGGTGGGTGGGTGAGTGAACAAACACAAAGAATGATTATAATATTTTTCATGATTACGTGACCGTAATGTAATTTATTAGGTTTCATTAAAACCTATAAGACTCTGACAAATCTTTCCCGGCCAAGTTTTAGTGCTTTTGCTGATGGAGATAGTGTTTTTAATGGAAATGGTACCATAAAATTCGGTGATGATTTTTTTTTTTTTTAAACTGGGTTTGCGCAAAATAAAACTATCTCCGGTAATAATGGGCGAGAGTTTCGCGGTCGTTTACAGAGACACCGACTATTTTTTCTTGGCCTACAATAGGTGCTTGCTCTAATGGAGATAGTTTTATTTTGCGCAAAAAAAATAAAAAAATAAAAATAATGAAAAAAAATGAAACTTAACCTAACCTTATAGGTTTTAATGAAACCTAACCTAACTGTAAGGGTTTTAATGAAACCTAACCTAACCTTATAGGTTTTAATGAAACCTAACCTAACTGTAAGGGTTTTAATGAAACCTAACCTAACCTTATAGGTTTTAATGAAACCTAACCTAACTGTAAGGGTTTTAATGAAACCTAACCTAACCATATAGGTTTTAATGAAACCTAACCTAACCTTAACCACAAAGTATACATTTTTAAAATTTTGTTTATGGGTTTGCGCAAAATAAAACTTCATTAGAACAAGCACCTATTGTAGGCCAAGAAAAAAATAGTCCGGTTGTCTCTGAAAACGACCGCGAAACTCTCGTCCATTATAACCCTATCTCCATTAGAAAAAGCACCTATTGTAGGCCAGGAAAAAATAGTCGGTGTTTTTGAAAACGACCGCGAAGTCCTCGTCCGTTATAACCGGTAGTCCTTGACGTATCTCTCGCTATGGAAGGCGGCGATCATGTGGTTGGGGGATGGCCTGTCAGGCATCTGCCTTGTCTTCGCCGATCATCTCGGCATGGAAAATTCCCCTCGCAGGACATAGGACATTTTTCCTTGCTTGAAAGAGCTGGCCAAGGATGAAAGTCTTGTCCTGGAAAACAATTATCTTTCCTCGTTCATAGAGCGAAGACCATGTCAATGTTTTGTGTCTTTTGAACGGAACGTTGCATAGAACTTTGCAACACAATTATCCTTATAGATGAATTCATTCGTTGTAGTCTTCAGAAATTATCATAGAAATATTAATCTTGTGTTTTTCGATATTTTATACCTTTCTGATGACTCTTTGTAGTGATATTTCATGAAATCCAAATTTGGGCTCTTGCTAAATGTAGCGCTCAGCGCTTCGTCCTAAGCCGCCGTCTTAGGACGCGTCTTAGACTTTCCTCGAACCTTAGGACGCAGGGT
The DNA here is from genome assembly GCA_016584305.1 of Chionoecetes opilio. Classification (NCBI taxonomy): domain Eukaryota; kingdom Metazoa; phylum Arthropoda; class Malacostraca; order Decapoda; family Majidae; genus Chionoecetes; species Chionoecetes opilio. The sequence continues at coordinate 782 of JACEEZ010012074.1, read as the reverse complement.
TAGGACGAATCTAGGACGAATCCTAAATCTCTATAAAATATGGGCCCAGGGCCGACATAAACAAAAAAAAAACTGAAGTATAAGGAGGACTTACACTTAGTTTCCCGTGCTAGAGACTTTACGAGCAACTGGTAAGTGTACTTCCAAGTTTTTGCTCAGCGCTCGCTAAGTAAAGTATTTAAAGGAAAAATTAAGTAAATCATCAAAGTATGAAAACAGGATAGTGCAAAAGAGAGGAACTTTTAAATTATAATAATTGTCAGTTGTTACCGTATATATGGTTGAAGTTCATTTATTAACAACGTAAATGGAAGGTAATATGAAACTTTTTAATGAAAAAATATGGACCAAAATGTGATATTCAGAGGGCAAATTATGATTTTTGTTCGGAGCGGCAAAAATGCAGGGTGGCGCCACATTTGTTTATACTTTTGGGAGTCCATCCCGTTTCAAGGAATTATATATCTTTCTAATATCCTTGATCCCGTGTACGCAGGACGAAAAGTTTTTAAAGGACCCCTTTAGTGGGGTCATTTCATATCCTGTCAACAGCATTCATCAAAAATGCTTAGCTTACCCTACTGGCCCACTGGGGTGGCTATCATAGTTGCCTCTAAACAAATGATATATAGATTACCACCAAACATTTCTATACGAAAACTGATGGATTTCAATAGTATACAAAATACACGGTGATTTGTAGATAGTTGCCTTTGGGTATCTGTATCAGGCATAAGGCGGAATGATACAGGATAAACCAATTTTAAAAAAATTCGGTATTG
>JACEEZ010012072.1:17500-39694 GCA_016584305.1 Chionoecetes opilio | reverse complement strand
GGGGGTGTTGGCTAGGGGAGTTGCACCTTGCTTTGAAGCGACATCGGGGTCTCAAAGACAGACGAGGGAACAGGAGCCCGAGTGGAGGATCGATATCGACTCCAAGCAGCGACGAGGATCAAAGCTGGAATGACCATGGCTAACATCTTGTCCACCAAAAGCAACAAGACTGCTATGATCTCTCTCATTGCCTCCCAAATCCAGCACCATTCATGGGGATTACGCGTCGTCTGCGCGTGGCGCGACAAAGCCGTGGCAACTTCTGGACCGGACGGAGCCAAGTTCGCTTCAGAACAAGAGGAAGCGGACACTAAGATGATATATCATCTCTCCATGCTCGACAAAGATGTGGAGGCAACCGTATTTTTCCCCGGACACTGACGTCCTCGTCCTCCTCCTCCGACACTTCCCCAAGATACCTCCCAACACGTGCCTCCAGCTTGGCAAGACGACTTTCAACGTTCAGCTCATCCACGATGAACTGGGCTCTCACGCGGATGTGATCACGTCCTTCCATGCTCTGACTGGTTGCGACACCACTTGCGCCCTCTTCAGGAAAGGCAAGTTGCAAGCTTGGCCTGTGTTCCAGGCGGCCGACCAGGCAACCCTCGACGCTTGGGTACACTCCGAAGCCCTGGTCCGCTGACGCAAGAGAGCCTGGACGTGCTGTGCCGATTCGTGAGCAGAATTTACGGATATACCTGCTCTCTGCCGCAGGCGTGGTGGACGGCACTTCAGAAGAAGAAGGTTGGAGCAGAAACGGGCCCCCTCCGACAGTCAACGCCACCACCCAGCACATTATGCGAGCCAGCTACAGGCCGTCGTCTGGGAGGGGGCTGTGAAGAAGGAGTTGGTGACCCTCGACCCGACCAAGTACGGCTACGGACCAAACCTGGCGCCTATCCCTTCCACCCTGCCTCCCGCCCCGCAAAGTATCATGGAGGGGATGCAGTGCGGATGCAAGACGAACTGCTCGACCAATCGCTGCCGCTGTCAACGCCTGCAGACTCCTTGTTCGGAGCTTTGCGATTGCTCCCCCGAGATGTGCATCAACGACGAGGAAGATGGGCATGAGGACGTCGATGGCGTAGACGACTAGATATTCGATTTTTTTCAACTTGTGAACGCTCGCTATCGCAAGTAAGGGATTTTTTTGTGTTCTAATTGTTATTTTCCAAAAATACGCGGAGGAGACTCGGTTTCGTTGTTTTAAATTTTGTGTTCTGGATTAATACTCGGGTCACTTCGGGCGGAAAAAAGGCTTTCGCTTCACCTTAGGTGAAGGAAGTATTTTGAGGGTCTTATCCTAAGCATTTTTCAGTTGAAATACCCTGTTCTACGCAATAATTGTACCCACCCTTGCACAAATTCGTTAATTAAATGTGTCCTAAGAACAATTGTTTGTTATTTTACTTTTTTTAATAATTAAAATTTAGTTTTTAATTATTAAGAACTCAGGCTTTAAGGCCAAAATTATTCCTTTTATATTTTTCCCAATTTTTTTCCACTTATCTCTAATTTCCATTATAGATCAGTAATCCGAACAGATACAACCACGGAGTACTCAATAACATTTTATGCACTCTTAATAAGCTTCAATTTGAGTCCAAAACGAGGTCTCTACGACGTCTGGTTCTCATTCTGCAATTTGTAATTGCCAATTTTATTGCCAAATTGCCAAATTGCAAATTGCGCGAAAACTTACCGCTAACGAGTGACCCAACTACGATTTTCGGATTCAGCGGCACAAAATGCTTAGGATAAGACCCTCAAAATACTTCCTTCACCTAAGGTGAAGCGAAAGCCTTTTTTCCGCCCTAAGTGACCCGACTAATATCTTGATAGGTCTTGATATTGATAATTAAATTTTTTTCTTGATATCATGTTACTAAACCAAACCCCACCTCTAACCTAACCTAACCTAGTCTGATTTAACCTAACTTAGACGACTAAACCAAACCCCACCTCTAACCTAAACTAACCTAATCTGATTTAACCTAACTTAACAGTTTATGGCTGAAATAATGGTAGATTTTCGGTAGTACGTACATGTAACGCCATTATTATTCAATTATACCATGGGAAATGGGGTTCAAAATACTCAGAATGAAGAAATCTACACGATGATGTAGGTAAGAATCCTAGGACTTTTGAAAGCCCACTACCAATCTAATACCCATCCATTTTAGGGTGGGTATTATTAATGGGATACATTATCCAAGTAACTAGACAATACCTGGAACTGTCGCCGATAGGAATTCTCGCCAACGTTCCTATTTTTTTCGTCGGCGCGGGTTCCTATTTTAACCGTGTTTCTGAATTCAAGATTAAATACCAGCAATAGCCTGAACAGTTAGATTAGGTTAGGTTGGCCAGTTGACTATTTGTCTAGGTTAGGTTAGTGATTGAGCGGGGGTGATTCCCCCCCAGCTCAGCACCGAAATAATACCGACTTGACATATTACAGTAGATGGGTTAGGTTGAAATGAAAGCCTGCATTCTAGTGATTTTTATGTACTTTAACCCCACGATTTCAGTGGTCGTGAACTTGCCTAGAATAACATCTCACTACCCCAGCTTCCATCATTGAACCATTCATTCAATACTTTCGCATTACTCACATACCATCTCTTAGAGTTGGAGTAGAATGTACCTACTCTTCTCAGACATCCTTGCCCACCAATCACACATTCCTTTATCCTCTACATACTCTTTAGGTAAATATGCAGTTTCAACCAATACTCCCTATTGACCAATACTCTTCTGACATAACTGGGGGGCTATGCCCCCCAAGATCCCCTGCTAGTTACTAATCTAACCCGGGCATTGATTACGTAACCTCACCTCACTGGGGGGGGGGGGTTCGCCCCCCCAGATCCCCATGTGTTATTTTTTCATTTCCGACAGCTTTTGTGTGGGTTAGAAATACTCCGTATAATAAGAACGAAACGTTCAGGGTACTTAAAACTACCGATTGGTTGTGTTGTATTGTATTGGTTCAAAACTGCACTTAAAAAAAAAAAAAAAAAAAAAAAAAAAAAAAAAAAAAAAATACCTTTATGTATTTCACTTTTCCACCTACAGTATACATGCATTCCACGCACTAGTACACCGGTGCTCGAATGTCTCTTATCTTTGCCTCTCCGTAGCATTGATGAGAGGAGGATGCAGTCAGTTCGTACACAAGTTGTTTCGTACACCAGCAGATTCGATCATTCGTAGACCTAAAAGTTGTTTAGTAGTCTATATGAAACTATAGTCGTTTCGTACACTCAGGTCAAAGTTTAACTTGATGACTAGAGTTACGAAACGACACACCAGGTATATATGTACGAAAAAACTCAAAATCAGTGTACGAAACAGCTAACAAAACCTGGGTATGAAGCAACTTGTGTACGAAACTCCCTGTATTGCTAGTCCATCCGTATCCTTCACTTGACTCATTCTCTCCATCTCATCCTTGTCTCCTATTCTCCTCCTTCACTTCCCGCATCTTCCTCTCCCATATCATCTTCTCTATACACTTCTAGCACAAGACACATTTCTTTTTTATTTGCACTTCACTCATTCCAGTCACCTATAGCCATTCGGCAGCATACCATTCATTGCACCCTTTATTTTAATTCACATTCCCCCTACAGCGTCCTGACCAACCATAAACAACTCAACATGAAATAAACAACTAATAACATAACTTTATATGGCTTGTATATTAGAAAAACCTTCATCATGCGACCCTACGAACAATGTGCGAGTGGTCTTCAGCAACCTTAGCACTACGTTGGAACAACGAACAAATATGGCGGATGGATGTTCGCAAAGATCGTTTGATAATACCTCTAAACACGTTACGAACGTTCCAAGATCGATCTAAGTGCAAAGATGATCTTAGAGACGCGTTACGAACGTTCGAACATCCGGCCCCTGAACTTGAGTTGGCCGCATCGTCTGGAGTGTTTTGAGAACTCGGGGAATTTGCAGATTTTGATTGCGGATTATTTAAAAACGGCTGACTGGATGCAAAAAGTGACGACGTATTGTTGATATACTCGTTAATGGCTATGATTTGATTGCATTAAATCAGGAATGATGAAATGGTCTGGACGATTACTTTGTTATTTCACCAGACTTGACGTTCTCCTCTCATCATGTCATACCATTTTAGCTCTATTAGTGTGGTCCGAAAGTTAAGCCCGTGCTACTAAATTAACAACTTATGCTAATTTGTGCCATAGTATCAGCGAAATTCTGCAAAAACTACTACGTCACAGCTAGGGTCTATCGTCAGGCGGCTAAGACATGATCATTCTTTCACCAGTTTTAAAGTTGTCCTGTCATGTCATTAACCTTGTATATTCTTGTTCGTGGTCTTAAGGTAAGTCCATGCTTCTGAATCTACATCTATGTGTTTACTTGTGTCCTGTTATCTGTAATTACAATGATTATTTCTACGACGATATTCACTCTGTTACAAGCTCCGCCTGGCCCGCTGTTGTGCGAAATATTGTCAAAGCACGAAATCCTGTAAACTCCTCCATTCATCACTCTTATTTCACTGGTTTTACAGGTTAACTGTTGCCCTGATACATGTTACAGGCAACATCGAGTCACTAGCTTCCCATGAGAACACTTACAAGTAATAATAGTTATTCAAAAGCTTAAAATATCCACGTCAAAAACAGTTAGGTTGTGGGAACAGGAATATGGTTTTTATCATGTATTATTTTATCAACTATTATTACTTTTTTTTTGTAAGTGTTCTCATGGGAAGCTAGTGACTCGATGTTGCCTGTAACGTGTATCGGGACAGCAGTTAAGCTGTAAAATTAGTAAAATAAGATAGATGAATGGAGGAGTCTACAGGATTTCGCACTGATAAGATTTCGCGCAACACCGCCATTTGTTGTTTATATCTGACGTCACGCAAGAAGCCGTGAGAAGCGAGCCCAGGGCCCATACTTATAGAGATTTAGGATTCGTCTTATGCGGGGTTCAGACTACACGTAATTGCTACGTCCGTCTTGCCAGCGTGACGTCATCGTGACGTCACTTCCTATCACGACTGCGATATGTGGCAACACTTGTGGACCCCGCTATACAGATTCCACTTGTAACCTCTGCAATAGCCTGTTGTCAGGGGATTGTAGCGCTATATAGGTAGGCCAGGGAGTGAAGGGGGATATAGTGAAGGGAGTAATAGGTGTGTCATGGGGTACAAAAGGGAGGAAGTAAGGAAAGCAAGGAGGTTTTATACTGTAATTTTTTCTGATATGAGCGAGCGGGAGTGATCGACCAGTGAGACGAGGTAACGTCATCGTGACGTCACGGTGACGTCACGATAACAAGACGGACGTAGCAAATACGTGAAGTGTGAACCGGGCCTTAGACTCGCTCGAGTCTTAAAAATGGCGGCCGGCGTCCTAAATAATTTCTAGCGCGTCCTAAATCGCTAAGACTCGTCCTAATTTCGATGTTTGGCTAGGGCAGGGTGTGAGGTGTCCTAGCGAGCAGGGCGGCGTCTCAGACTCGTCCTAAAAGCGTAAACATGGAGTGCTCCACCCACTCCTGAGAACTTTTCGTGACAGGAGAGATGTACTGGACGAACTTGTTGATACATAACTAATCAAGCGATACCGCTTGGACCGAGAAGGGATTATATATGTGACAGACTAGTGCGAGATGTAATATCAAGCAACACTGAAAAAAATACGGCGATCAGTGCATGACTTAAGTCACGAGTGTGTTATTATTCACTCTTTGAGGTGGTCATGTTCCTCCTGCCTTGATATCATGTATCGTGATACAGATTGAAGTGCATCCTCCACCAAACTGTTGATGAAGAATGGTATCATGTTGAGAATAAAAGCAATTTAGAGTAGGCTCACTACAAATAAATTTTTGAAAAATTGAATAAGTCGTGACTTATTAAGCCATGGAACAATATCCATATAACTCTATTTCTCTTCCCACTGCCGTAGTCTTGATAATTTTCTTATTTGTTCTTGATATAATCTGCTAATATACCAAACCCCACCTCTAACCTAACCAAACATAATCTGATTTAACCTAACTTAACAGTATTTGGTTGAAGGAACTAGATTCTAGGTAGTATATGTATCAGCATTATTATTCAATGGGCCCCAGACATAACTACGTCACGGTTTGTTTACATCGGTGCATTGTGGGGATAAGGCGGGGTCGCCGCGGGTGGACCTACGAAGGGAAAACTACGGCGATGGAAGAATTTCGAGTTATTTTGCGCGAAATTGATATTCCAGGTGCTATATTACTGTGCTCTGTTCTCGCTGACAACACTATAGAGAAGACCTGAGGTAATGGATGATGTGCAGAGGCTTCTAAACCAAGAAAACAGAGTCATAACAGAGCCTCGTCAAAAGGTAAGCAACTGGTAGGTACGTAATGTGTCCCTATCACTTGCTTACTTAATGAGACTCTGCTGTGACTGTTTTCCTGGTTTAGAAGCCTTTGCACATCAACCATTACCTCAGGGGCCAGATCCAGCAAACACATACGCCGGTGTATGTCAGTGTAAGTCTGAGATACTCCTCTTTCGAAAACTTTCTTGGATCAGGAGCTACATCTGCGCCAAATCGATGACGTCACAACGCCAGACTTTACCCCTCGGTGCAAGTCTGCGCCAACCCTCCCTGGCTGGATCCAGCAAGCGTACTTACATAATTTCCGTGACGTCACAGGGCCAATATTATGGCGTAGATTTACACCACCTCGATGAGAAGGTGTAGAGAAGGTGTATCTCATATATATAAATAAAATGTCATTTATTATGCCTAAGAGACGTTACCACCGAGGTAAGGATTGAAATATAAGCCTATTGGTAGTCGGCAGCGGCGTGTGTTTACAAATGTTTAGGAGATACAAGCCTTGGTGGGAGGCCGCCTCAGCCGTGTAGGTAAGCTACTGCCTTCGGTGGTTTTTTTGTATCAGTTCGTTATTGGCCAGAAACCAGTTTTTTTAGACCACTAGCGGAGTCCTGTGAGCAGAATTGTTGTGGGACGAGGCGAGCCTGGCATCCCGCGGCTAGATTAATGTTGTTTCACTATATCGTAATTTGGACGTTTTTTGAGAATGAAACTTTTGTTCTGATGCCTGCCCCTCAGTGACCTTGCACTATGGTTAGGTCACTCAGGACGCTTGACCCTCATTGCCCCTGAATGGTAGTTAGGTCACGTTTGCTAGCCTTTAATGGTACTACAGTCCCCGAACGGAAGGAATGCTCGCCACCGTCGGAGAATGTTCCATTTTTTTTACGTCGGCGAGAGTTCCTATTAAGCGACAGTTACAAGTTTATTTATTAACATAACAGTACCCAATCTATATATTTCAACAGCTTTTACCCGTGTTTGTGAATTCAGGGACCGAATATCGGGGGTTAGTTTAGTGATTGGGGGAGTCTGGGGTTTTGACATGTTACGTAACCAATGTCCATGTATTGTATTGAAGTGTAGTTTTAAATTATTTTGGGACAAGCGAAAAACTTGTCTAATAACGAAATACCTTTTATTCTTTCATTTGCACCTATTCCAAGTGGAACTCGCCGAAAACTTTTATGTCGGCAAGACTTCTCGGTTGGTGTTTCAGTTATAATGGACGATAACTGCGCGGTCACTACCGCCATTACCACATGCGTTTTCTATATTATTTTTTGTTTAGTATACTGTACAGTATTAATGCACTTCCGCGTAACCTTTAAAACTTATGGTATTATTCTAGTGTTTGCCCATACTCCCCCCTCTCCCCCAAAACAAGCTTGGGGACCTGGGGGAATGCAGGATATATGGCTGGGGTACAAAATATGCGTCGCAACCACATACTTTTTGAGTTATGGAATTTAAAAAAAATTCTCTAGATTTAGGGAAAATTCATTGGATTTCTTCTGAGTCCAGAGACGTGTGAACCTGACGATCCTCAAAGAATGATGACTGAAGTGTTGAGAAACCTCCCCCCAACCCCCAACCCCCCCCCGCTAGGAGGTTAGGTTAGGTTAGGTTAGGTTAGGTTAGATTTGGTTAGGTTAGGTTTGGTTAGGTTAGGTTTGGTTAGGTTAGGTTAGGTTAGGTTATCGGTGGGTCAAGCCCCCCGCTAGGTTAGGTTAAGGCGTATTTTGTGCGTCCCCTTGGAAGTAAAATTATACTTATTTAAGCTCCGCCCCTGCTTGCCATCACAAAATACGACTGTAGCGCTGCCAGACGCTTCTACAGACGGAGCCGAAGGAAAATGTATCGTACATTCACTGGGAGAGCCAGACAGACCTCGCTCTCACAACCTTAACAAAATTACCCAACTGTAATTCGAAGACGTACGGAATCATGGTACATCATGTTGCCATCATGGAAGACAGAAAACAATTTATCATTTACATTTATCACTTTCCTCTCTTCATTTTCTTCCTTTCCCCTTTCCCTTTTCCCTTTCTTTTTCCATTTCTTTCCTTCTTTCTCTCCCTTTTTTTCTCTTCTCCTTTTTTTCTCTTTTCTGCTCCTGCCTCAAATCTCAGGCGTTCGCCCTTTTCGGCAGACCGCTATAGGTTAGGTTAGGTTAGAAAAACGTTAGGTTAGGTTAGGTAAGGGTTTGGATTACCATAGTCACGGTAACTTTGTGTGGGAATCACAATGAGGTTATTTCAAGAAAAACCTGTGGTTAGTTTTTCGGAGCTAAAGCCATGCGTAGGGGGCCGCCAGCTGCCGAATCGGCGAACACATGAGGAACCCTGAAGCACCTCACCTCGCCTCACTGGAGGACTGTGGAGGTGTTCGTATATCCATTATGTACATTTTTTGGGTGACATCCTATGTAAGTTATGACAAATGTACCAGTTACCTTGCATTTTTAAAGTAATTATAACTATTACTAAAGAAATTGTTATTATTTAGTGTATTATGGCCAAAATTTCAAGTTTTATCGTGCTAGCCACAAGTCTTAACAAGGGTTCGGACGCATTGAAAGATTGGCGGGATTGCAAAAATTGTTCCCAGATGTCGCTGGGAATTTTAATATTTGTGACTTCTTACCTGTTTAAGAGTCACCCACTCTACTCCTTACTACTCCTTACCTACTCCTAATTAATACAGTATCCTTTGCATGTCGTGCGCATGTAATGAATGTTGAATTTGGGTTTAGAATTAAAGGAAAACAGAAACATTTACGGGAGAAGGTCTGATAAGATTTTTTCATGCGCGCGATCTGATTGGCCAGGCTCTGGAAACCACCACCCAACACCCACGACTGTATATTTTTACAGGGGGAAAAAAAGTAAAATTTGGTGCCGGGAGTGTCTCTGCTCAGTTTTGTACACGCAAAAAGAGTAAAAAAAAAAAGTGGGCGGAGCTTAAATAAGTAAAATTTTACTTCCAAGGGGACGCACAAAATACGCCTTTAATTTTGGTTAGGCAAATTTCTCTAGATATAAGGAAATTACCCTAGATCTAGGGAATTTTCACCCCCTAAACAACTCTTAAATTACGTGTTTTCGACGCATAATTTGTTCCCCACCCGAAAACCCCGCATTCCCACAGATGCCCAAACTTGTTTGGGGGAAGTGGGAGAGTATGGGCAAACACTAGAATTTTACCAAACTTATATACATATTGTAGAAATGATATAGTTGTCTTAGACTAATACTCATACAGACACAACCTCTCCTTCCAGAGGCCCCCCAACCATATAGGAGGTTTGGTTAGGGTATTATTGATTAGGGTAGGTTATATTTGGTTAGGTTAGGTTAGATCTGGTTAGGTTAGGTTAGATTTGGTTAGATTTAGGTTACGTTAGTTTATCGGTGGGTCAAGCCCCCCGCTAGGTTAGGTTAATTTTGGTTAGGCAAATTTCTCTAGATATAAGGAAATTACTTTAGATCTAGGGAATTTGTCTCCTCTACACAATTCTTAAATTACGTGTCTCCGACGCATTATTTGCTCCCCACCCGAAAACCCCGCATTCCCACAGGTGCCCAAACTTGCTTGGGGGTTAGTGGGAGAGTATGGGCAAACACTAGAAATTTACCGGAAAAACTAGTCAGTGTCTCAGAAAATGACCGCGCAGTCCTCGTCCATTTTTACCAAAAGCACTAATTTTAGGCAAGGAAAATCTAGTCAGTGTTTCAGAAAATGACTGCGCAGTCCTCGTCCATTTTTGATCAAAAGCACTAATTTTACCCAAGGAAAAACTAGTCAGTGTCTCAGAAAATGACCGTGCAGTCCTCGTCCATTTTTACCAAAAGCACTAATTTTAGGCAAGGAAAATCTAGTCAGTGTTTCAGAAAATGACCGCGCAGTCCTCGTTCATTTTTACCGGTATCTTTCCCTTAATATCCTACTAACCTAACCATTACCTTCGGCGAGAGTTCCCGGATTGTGTCTGGACGAGAATTTCGGTAGACGAGAGTACCAGGTACCGTTCTCATTATCCCTGAATGATACGATTAGGTCACTCAGAATGTCTGCCTCTTAACGCCCTTGAATTATATGATTATATGGTCAACCATGATGTCTGCCCCTTTTTGTCCCTAAATTATTAGGTTAATCAGGATGGCTGGCCCATTATTGCCCTAGAAATATTTATTAAAAGTCAATCAGGATGTCTGCGCCTTAAATTATTGCCTCCAAATTGTTTATTTCTGGTCAACCTGTACTGTCAATGGTACTCCTTAGTGGGGTACCGTTGATTCGGGCCGCCTATAGTAGCATACATACCCAGCAGACAGGGCAGTTTAACGGTCGTTTTCAGAGACACCCGATTTTTTTTTCTTGGCCTACAATAGGGGCTTGTTCTAATGGAGATAGTTTTATTTTGCGCAAACCCATAAAAAAATTAAAAAAAGTATACTTTGTGGTTAAGGTTAGGTTAGGTTTCATTAAAACCTATAAGGTTAGGTTAGGTTTCATTAAAACCTTTAAGGTTAGGTTAGGTTTCATTAAAACCTATAAGGTTAGGTTAGGTTTCATTAAAACCTTTAAGGTTAGGTTAGGTTTCATTAAAACCTATAAGGTTAGGTTAGGTTTCATTAAAACCTATAAGGTTAGGTTAAGTTTAATTTTTTTCATTTTTTTTTTTTTTTTTTTTTTTGCGCAAAATAAAACTATAGTATAGTAGCATGCATACCCAGCAGACAGGGCAGTTTAACGGTCGTTTTCAGAGACACCCGATTTTTTTTTCTTGGCCTACAATAGGGGCTTGTTCTAATGGAGATAGTTTTATTTTGCGCAAACAAACCCATAAAAAAAAAAAAAAGTATACTTTGTGGTTAAGGTTAGGTTAGGTTTCATTAAAACCTTTAAGGTTAGGTTAGGTTTCATTAAAACCTATAAGGTTAGGTTAGATTTCATTAAAACCTATAAGGTTAGGTTAAGTTTAATTTTTTTCATATTTTTTTTTTTTTTTTTTTTTTTGCGCAAAATAAAACTATCTCCGTTAGAACAAGCACCTATTGTAGGCCAAGAAAAAATAGTCGGTGTCTCTGAAAACGACCGCGAAACTTTCGTCCAGTATGCATTTAATATAGGCGGCCTGATTCAACTGGCGGCCCGAATCAACTGTATCCCCTTAGTGTAGGGGAAGCACACTCGGTTCACAACCGAGAAGTCCCGGGTTCGATCCCCGGGTGGAGCGGAAACAGTTGGGCTGTTTCCTTAAAACCCGAGCTCCTGTCCACCCAGCAGTGAATGGGTACCGGGTTTTAGCCGGGGGTTTGTAACCCGCCTCCCGGGGTGCTGGCTTCGGCCAACACTATAATAAGCACTAGCAGACAGCTCTCTGCTCGGGGTAGTCTGCGAGAGAGCTGTCTGGTTACAGCAGAGATCCATCTCAGCTGCGTCAATAACTGACGAAATTCTTCAATCATCATCATCAAACCCTTCCTTATCGCTTTAAACATGATACATCGATTTGTTGTGTCAACCCAGATGCCAGCTGAGTAATCAGCTGATTAATGTTTGTAAACATTATTTATCACGTGACAGCCTTGTGATTGGCTGATAGATCTGAATAGATAATATAAACACTGCTGTGATTCGCTATTAGCGAGGATGACGTCAATGTATTCGCCAGCCAATGAGCTGTCTCTGTGGAGATACTCCGAGATACTCCTCCTTGCGCCCGGTGTAAGTCCATCTCGGCGGATTATTCAAACAGCCTCGGCGCAAGAGGGGGGCGAGGGTTGCGCCGGAGTAGCATTTACACCATACTTACACCGCTTGACTTACACTTTTTTGCTGGATCTGCCCCCAGGTCTTCTCTATGTTGTCAGCGAGCACGGAAATATAGCACCTGGAATATCAATTTCGCCCAAAACAATTCGAAATTTTTTCATCGTCGTAGTCTTCTCTTTGTAGGTTGTACATATTCATGGTTATGATAGTATTAAAATACCTTATTAATTGAGTTCCTTTTGTTGTCTTTCCTCATAATAAGTAGTGGTACATCATGGTTTAAGTGTTACTTGACGAGCCAATGAATACTCTTGAGTCTATACCAACATCACCAATCTTTGCTTTGATTTATCTTATTACTCCATCCATAAACAAGTTGCATAACCACCGTGACATTACCCATCCTATTGGTACCTGGTACTGTCGTCTACCGATATTTTTATCCCTACACAAATCGGGAAAACTCGCCGACGGTAATGGCTAGTGTAGATTTTTTGCTTTGATTTATCTTATTACTCCATCCATAAACAAGTTGCATAACCACAAATTAAACACTACGCACAGTGTAAAACAACAACACTACTACACACACCACAACACTACTACACACCAACTTACACACACTACTACACACCACCACAAACACTACCTACCATACACAATCACAGCGCGGGGAAGTAAAGAGGCCTCCCTTTTGCTATCGTCCCCGATCCGTGGTCGCATCGTCTGCCAGTTGCCATGAGCGTTTTTCGAAGCTCGGGGGAATTTTTTATTTTGATTGCGATTATTCAAAACGGCTGACTGGATGCAATAAGTGACAACATATTGTTTGATGACACTCGATAATGGCTATCTCTAACTACATCAAATCAGGAAGATGAAATGGTCTGACGTCTTTAAGTTTGCCCTAACTTACCCACAAAAGTAATTCTACACCTAACAATTCATACACTAGGTATATCACATTAACACCGCTATAAGCACATGACAATCTTTCTCCGGCCGTTTTAGTGCTTTTCCACACGATGGGAACTAGTAGTTTATTATGGTATGTACCATATTTCGGTCTATATTTTTTCTTACTAACTGGGTTTGCGACGAAAACTACAACTATCTCCGTTTATGGCGGTATCCGGTCGTTTTCAGCCCGCTATTTTTTCTGGGGGGGACTATATGTGCCAAGTACCAATCAGTAAACCCCTTCGTATACGAACAGGAAATCTGCACTCTCGGTCAATAGTCCGTCACTGACGCTCTCTCGCAGCTCTCTCATCTCGGACAACCTTGAGGGAGAGCGTCCAGTGACGTCAACTAAATTGACACGGGTTGCAGATTTCCTGTTCGTATACGAGTGTTACTCGTGTATATTGTACTCTGATAGGTTGCTTGCTCTATTGAGATAGTTTTACTTTGCGCAAAACAACAACACAAAAAAAACAATTAACTTACCTAACCTTATAGGTTTTTAAAATAACCTACCTAAACTGTGTAGGTGTTTTAATGAAACCTAACTCACCTTATAGTTTTTATGAACCTAACTTACCTTATAGGTTTTAATGACCTAACCTAACCTTAAACCACCCAAGTTACCTTTTTTTTATCTTTTTTGTATTGGTTTGCGCAAATAAAAACTATCTCTCCATTAGACCGCACCTATTGTAGGCCAAGAAAAATAGTCGGTGTCTCTGGAAACGACCGCGAAACTCGTCACCTATACCTTAATCTCCATTGAAAAGCACTTTTTAGGCCGGAAAATGTCTGTGTCTCTGAAACGACCCCTAAGCTCCTGCGTCCATTATAACCGGTAGTCTTGACGTTATCTCTCGCTATGGAAGAGCGGCGATCAAATGTGGTTGGCGATGGCCTGTCCAGCATTTGCTTGCCTCTTCGCGGTCACTCGCATGGAAATCCCGCTCGCAGGACATAGAACATTTTTTCTTGCTTGAAAGAGCTAGCAAAGGATAAGTCTACGTCCTGAAAAAATGATCTTCTCGCGATAGAGCGAAGACCATGGTCATGTTTGTGTCTTTTGAACTGTACAATATCCTTGAGATGATTCATTCGTTGTAGTCTTCAGCAATTATCATAGAAATTCTTAATCTTGTGTTTTCTCGATATTTTTATACTTTCTGAATAACTCTTAGTAGTGAATTCATGAACGTTGATATCTGGTACATTATCCCTTATAAGATGAATTCATCTCGTTGTAGTCTTCAGCATTATCATAGAAATAATAGTAATCTTGTGTTTTTCGATCTTTTTTATCCTTTCTATGACTCTTAGTATGAATTTTCATTAAATCCAATTGGACCTCGTGCTAAATGTAGCGCTCAGCGCTTCGTTCCTAAGCCACCGTCTTAGGACTGCGTCTTAGACTTTTCCTCCTACCTTAGGACGCAGGGTTAGACGAAGCCTAGGGACGAATCCTAAATCTCTATAAGTATGGGCCCAGGACCTCGCTTCCACTCGGCTTCTACGGCTTGCCCAGCTGGCGCAGCCTAAGAAGCCGGCCTTTCTTAAAAGTGCCTCGAGTTAACAAAAACGAGCTGCCATAAGCCCGGCTTTCTTGCGGCTTCCTCACCAAAATTCGCCTCATAACATCTGACGTTATACGTTCGCCTGCCATTCTCTGAAGGGCTACACGGCACACGCTACTCTTGATGACCTCGATGATTGACGAATGACGAGACGAATATAATCCGACGATTAATACCCCTTGAAGGGGCTTGGTATGATGGGAGTTGCAACAGTGGAAGGATACTTAATTCAATAAAGGAAATTCAGGGAGATAATGGCTCTCCAACCTCGAGTGTAATGGGATAGAACAAAAAGGAACTATAGATAGGAGTCACCAAGGTAAAGAGACAGAAGGTAACGTCACCTCCCTTTTGCCGCGCTGGGGGAAGTGACGTCAATAACAATTAAGAGGGCGAGGAGGAGGGTGAGAGTGAAATAGAGATGGAGGAAGGAGAGGAGGGAGGGGAAGGGGTAAGGATGAGGAGAAGTAAGGGAAGGGAGGAGGTATGAACATAAGCACATAAAAAATAAGGCATGGCCTGCATGTCGGTGGGAAATGAACTTTGCTTGTCCCGCTAAGCGGAACATCGGCACAAGCAAAGGGTCTCGTCCCCAGCTTGTGTGCTAGCTAGAACTCTCTCTCTCTCTTCTCTCTTCGTCTCATCTCATCTCTCTCTTCTCTCTCTCTCTCTCTCTCGTACACAATACTGATCAAGGTAAAGAATATGGGTGGCTTACGGGATGAAGAGAAGAAGAGAGATAATGGTGGAGAACGGAGTTCCTCAAAGGCGTGTCAGGTGTCCGGGGTCGGCGGTGAGCCTGGTTAGGCAGCCATACAATATTTGAACGTGGCGCCGTTGGCGCGATACCCATTGACGTCATGTGGATGCGCACAAGGACTTATTTTGTCCTCTCGACGGCCCGGAGGTGACGTTACCTTCTGTCCTCTTTGCTTGGGAGTCACCACGTATGGTGGTAACCCGCGATCAAGTTGAAGACACGGATAGGGAACGGCATAGAGTTTTAGATGTAACGGCCTTGCTAGATCTGGTGGTCATGGCACGACATAACCCATTGGTCATATCAAGCTCTACCACATCAACAGTTTCAACTGCACTTCTTCACTCCAAGGCCATGTGCCTGGGTACATTATAAGAGGCCGAGTTTGTAGTGCCCGGCACACCAGCCCATAAACCGTTTGGTACAATTTTGGTATTGGGCTTTCACCAATTTTTCGAGCCAAAACTTGGTTTTCCCTGAATAGTTTTGATGTGTTTGAATGAATCTGGCACAAAATTGTTTCGGAAATAATTTTTTTGTATACAGGTGTGGGGGGATGCCCGTCCGCAACAACCTTGCTCCGCTTCAGTACTGCCATAGTATTGATATATTCTTTTTTTCTTGACATGTACTAAACCAGTCCCACCTCTAACTTAAAACCTAATCTGATGTTTAACCTACCTTAACCGTTTCTAGGCTAAATAACGGTAGAATTGTCCGGTAATACTGTAAACCCATTATTCATATTGCGCATGGGAATGGGGTTTCAAATACTCAGATGAAGAAAATTTACAACGATGATTTAAGTAGAATCCTAGGCTTTGAAGCCCACCTGCCGAACTAATAGCCAAATCTTTTAACCTCAATATCTCAATCTCCTCTAAGTGTTTCCGGTAACTTTTCCAATGAACACCGGGGAAAATAATCTAGGTGAACGCCAACCCTATATTGCGAACGAAACCAAACCATAGCGTACCTAACCTAACCTATACCTATCCTAACTAACTTTACCTAAAAAATAATAATAATAATATTGATTTGGACCGAGACGTTAGCAGATTAATTCAAACACATAAAACTCACCAGAAAAAAAATTTCGTCACCAAAGTGAATTCGGTTTCATCTGCAATAATACCAAGTTTTAACCATGATATTAAGTACTGTATTACATTCATCAACCATATACTACAACAATACTACAAATGGTAAAATTCTAGAGTCCTTTCCGCCCTTATTAGTGGGTCCTTTTTTCCTCAGACCTTCACAGATCCCTTCAGATACTCTAAAAAAACGTAATTATAAAGGGGGGTGAAGGTAAAAAGAAAAAAAAAGAAAGTAAAAAAAAATGTATTTAACCTACCTCAATATCTGTAACCTACCCTAACTAACCTGGTAACATTTTAGTTCTTTCTCGCCTAGGTCGCGCTAGGAGGCTATTGTGATGTAAGGTTAGATTTAGTGCGGTCGGTTATCTTTATGTTTATATTGAGGTTAGGTTATATTAATTTTTGTTTTCCCCTCCTCACACTTATAATTACGTATAGGAGTATCTGAAGGGATCTTTGAAGGTATGGATGAAAATAAGTCCACTAATAAGGGCGGGAGAGGACTCTAAAATTTTACCGGATAAGATTCGTTTTATCGCCCATGCTTTATCTCGCTTACTACTTTATGAAGAAATAGACTTTTGTCATACACGTCTTTTACTAACCTTCAAACCTCTTGGTAAACTGTTGCTTTTGTCAAAATCACAGACAAAATAATCTAATAAGAATAAATAAGGTTCTACTCCACCGTCGCCATCAGCGAGGAGGAGTACGTGCAGGGTCATATAGTATGACCCTAAGTAGGTGTAGGAGAAGCGAGATATGGCAGGGGAGATAAAACGAATCTTAACCATTTTACCTAAAAGATTAGTAGCTACTTACCATCAACTATTTATTGGTCACTATTTGTAGCTTTTACCACATATTTTGGTAATTATGGAGGAGAGTTTCATGTTCGTTTTCAGAGACACCAACTACTTTTTCTTGGCCTACAATAGGTGCTTGTTCTAATGGTGCTAGTTTTATTTTGCGCAAACCAAAAAAAAAAAAATAATAATAAATAAAAAATGAAACCTAACCTAACCTTATGTTTTAATGAAACCTAACCTAACCTAACCTAACCTAACCTAACCTTACAGGTTTTAAAGAAACCTAACCTAACCTTAACCACAATATATAAAAAAATTTTTTTTTTTTTTTTTTTGGTTTGCGCAAAATAAAACTAGCCCCATTAGAACAAGCACCTATTGTAGGCCAAGAAAAAGTAGTTGGTGTCTCTGAAAACGAACGTGAAACTCTCCTCCATATTAACCCATATTTTTTTTCCACAGCAGCACAGCCAGGTAGATGGGAGCCATTCAGCAGAAAATAATAAATCAAATCCATGAATATTTATATTTCTTACTTATTTCCTCATCCTCCATCGTTGCGGCAACTGGGTCCGTTAAAGGCGGCGTCACACTAGCACTTTTTTCCGTCTAGTTATCGAACTTCGTTGTTTTTTTCTCGCTCTGACTAGTTTTTTTCTCGCTCTGACTATTAGTCCATCTGCAACCCAGTCAGTCTGAGGCAGTCCTCGTGATCGTCTTTGTCTGCAAAGTTGAAGTCAACTTTCTTAGTCAAATCAAATCCATAGTGATTATTTTTAAGATTTTTGATAAAAATCAGTAAATTTTTTTTGGCAAATTATATTCAATACATTTAAAAGTTTTAAAAAAATATTCAAGTGCCCTATTGTACATGTAGATACATTTAAAAGCCGGTTCTATATAACACCCAAACGTCTCTCGCATGACTCGATTGAAAAGATTTACTACAAAGATCAACTCACCGAACCACCCTGACACACAGTGATGTTAAGAATTATGAATGTTTAGAGTTGGGACAAGATTTGCTAGAAAGAGTCAGCTCACCAAACCACCCTGACACACAGTGGTGTTAAGAATCATGAATGCCTAGAGTGGTGGGAAAGATTTACTACAAAGAGTGACCTCACCTCACACACCCTGACACACAGTGGTGTTAAGAATTATAAATGTTTAGAGTGTGGGAAAAGATTTACTACAAAGAGTGACCTCACCCCACACACCCTGACACACAGTGGTGTTAAAATTATGAATGTTTAGTGTGGGAAAGATTTATTACAAAGAGTGACCTCACCACCACACCCTGACCACATGGTTTTAAAGAATTATGAATGTTTAGGGTGTGGGAAAAGATTTACTAGAAAGAGTGACCTCACCATACACACCCTGACACCCAGTGGTGTTAAAAATTATGAATGTTTAGAGTGGGGGAAAAAATTGCTACAATGGGTCACCTCACCCCACACACCCTACACACAGTGGTGTTGAGAATTATGAATGTTTAGAGTGTGGGAAAAGATTTACTACAAAGAGTGACCTCCCCCAGACACACCCTAAACACCCCAGTGGTGTTAAGAACCATGAATGCCTAGTGTGGGAAAAAGGTTTTATACCCGCTCTAAACTCACCAGACACACCCTAAACACACAGTGGTGTTAAGAATTATGAATATTTAGAGTGTGGGAAAAGATTTACTCAAAAGTCAACTCACCGAACACACCCTGACACACGTGGTGTTAAGAATTATGAATGTTTAGGGTGGGGGAAAAAGATTTGCTACAATGGGTCACCTCACCCTGACACACAGTGGTGTTAAGAATTATGAATTTTTTAGAGTGGGAAAAGATTTGCTACAATGGGTCACCTCACCATACACACCCTGGCACACAGTGGTGTTAAGAATTATAAATGTTTAGAGTGTGGGAAAAGTTTTTGCTACAATGGGTCACCTCACCACCACACCCTGACACACGTGGTGTTAAAAATTATAATGTTTAGAGTGTGGGACAAGATTTGCTAGAAAGAGTCAGCTCACCAAACACACCCTGACACACAGTGTGTTAAAAATCATGATCCTAGAGTGTGGGAAAAGATTTACTAAAAAGAGTGACCTCACCTCACACACCCTGACACACAGTGGTGTTAAGAATTATGAATGTTTAAGTGTGGGAAAAGATTTGCTACAATGGGTCACCTCACCACACATACCCTGACACACAGTGTTAAGAATTATGAATGTTTAGAGTGTGGGAAAAGATTTACTAAAAAGAGTGACCTCACCAGACACACCCTGACACACAGTGGTGTTTAAGAACCATGAATCCCCTAGAGTGTGGGAAAAGGTTTTATCCCCCATTCTGAACTCACCAACACACCCTGACACACAGGGGTGTTAAGAATCATAATGCCTCCTAACCTAACAAACTTAACCTCACTTATCTGAATTTAGAAAATTCATTGAAAAAAAACAAACTACGGGCACAGGAAAGCCAGCTAAAGAAACGGCAATAGAAGTAATAAGTACCTAAAA
The DNA here is from genome assembly GCA_016584305.1 of Chionoecetes opilio. Taxonomy (NCBI): domain Eukaryota; kingdom Metazoa; phylum Arthropoda; class Malacostraca; order Decapoda; family Majidae; genus Chionoecetes; species Chionoecetes opilio. The sequence continues at coordinate 19,770 of JACEEZ010012072.1, read as the reverse complement.
TTTCCTATTTCGGTAACTATGTTTTTTGGGTGCAAAATCCGCAGAAGTTGGGGGGGCTCCCAAGCCTTTCAGCTTACTTTTTTTTACGATTTTCATGAAAGAAATTGTTCTAACTACAACTTAATGCATTTACAAGGCACATAATTATAGCCTTCGATGATAATGGACGAGAGTTTCGCGGTCGTTTTCAGAGACAAAGACTATTTTTTCTTGGCCTACAATAGGTGCGTGTTGTAATGGAGATAGTTTTTTTTTTGCGCAAAGAAAAAACAAATCAAAAAATAAATAAATAAATAAATAAAAAAACCTAACCTTACCTTATATTTTTTTAATGAAACCCAACCTAACCTTATAGGTTTTAAAGAAACATACCCTAACCTTATAGGTTTTATGAAACATAATCTTAACCACAAAGTGGTTAACCACAAAACCCCAAAGAACCATGTTTGTTTACAGTCGAACAGCCCGACTGGTGATGCAGGCGAACGATTATGTGTGTGTGACGGCTTGCTGACTTTGCCGTCAGAAAATTGTTAGTTTGTAGAAAGTTTGCTGAAAAAAACTAGACGGAAAAAGTGCTGTGTGACGCCGCCTTTAGATTCGCCGAGGTTTGTTTACATCCCGGGCCGCGCATGCCACTTGCACAGTCGCGGAATTTGCTACTTTTACTGGATACTTTTGATACTTCTGGTTCACGGCAACTGGTTTTGTGATTCGTGATAATATACCTATATTGGGTTCCAATATAGGTTCTCTAGTCCGTAAAACCAACACGATAATGTTCCCACGAGTACAAGCTTTGTTTGTCAGCTCAGAGACTTTTTCCTTCGTATTCGTCCCCCTACGAGTGGGAGGAGTTCGAAAGACAAACAATAACTGAACTATTACATGGTACCAAAGTCACTAATAGGCTATTAGGGGCATTGGTATGAACACGTTCATTGATTTCTATGTAAAAAATCATTCGCCTACGAAACCCATACGTAGATGAAGCGGCTTTTCAAGAACATAAGAACATAAGAAAATAAGGAAGCTACAAGAGGCCGCGAGGCCTACACGTGGTAGTTCCTGTCACCTAACACTACCTACATCCACCTTTCATTCCCATCCATGAATCTATCCAGCTCCCCTTTAAAGCTCCCCAATGACTCAGCACTAACTACCTGTCTACTGAGACCATTCCATTCATTCACCACCCTATTTGTGAACCAGTTTTTCCCTATTTCCTTTCTAAATGGAGCTAGCAAGGCTAGCAAGAGTACTTGAAATGGAACATTTAACCAGGAACACAATTTTGTACGCAAAGTACATTACATTGGTTTTAATACAGCTCGTCTGATTCACTCATACAATGGATAAAATAAACAACTTACGTGTACACAAGGAACAGGTCGAGAATGGCATAAAACTTTTCAAAGAACTCAGATCGAGTGATTGACGGAGTTGCTAATTAAACGGAACAAGTTTTAGTCATCTAGGTAGACTGACATTCCACACGCACACACGACAAAGCGTATCCCGAGACTGAGAAGTGGGAAGTTGATAAAAATGATAACTGGTAGCGGTAGCCAAGGCCAAGGAATTCCCTTAGCCTTGGTGGTAACCAGCTGCCAGGGGCTTCCAAGTTATATGAGTAAATATTATTTTACCCTAACCTAACCCTTCTTCCTGAAACGCCCTAAAATTGAATAAAACCTACCCTAGATTCATCAAATAGACAAATGTTGAAATTCTACTCGCTATATATATATATATATATATATATATATATATATATATATATATATATATATAGATATATATATATTATATATATATATATATATATATTATATATATATATATATATATAAAATATATATATATATATAGGCTATATATATATATATATATATATATATATAATATGTATATATATATATATATATTATATATATATATATATATATATCTTCAGCACTAGGTAGCTGTTTACATATGAAACTATACCCCAAAATTCCAAAATGCTACCCTAAAGATGGTCAAAATACACTACAATGGGCTACTAATAAGTTATAACCTTAAATTGGAAGCACTGTAATCAATCTGGATCTGTCACACACCAGCAGACTGATTTGTAGGTGCCACTGAAGATGATAAACAGTAGTTTATATCATGACTGTATAATCTACCCTGTTTCAGTGTTGTTTTATGCATTGTATCTGCAAGTATATTACGTACGGTTTCAAATTTCGCTACACGTTTTTTTTCGGGCGACGACGACGGCGGGA
>JACEEZ010012072.1:0-12500 GCA_016584305.1 Chionoecetes opilio | reverse complement strand
TCTCAGACAGTGAGTATCGTCGTAGAAATACTGTAATTACAGATAACAGGACACAAGTAAACACATAGATGTACATTTAGAAGCATGCACTTACCTTAAGACCACGAAACAAAAATAAAACAAGGTTAATGACACGACAGAAACTTAAATGTGAAGAATGACATGTCTTTCAGGCTGCATAGGGCCTAGCTGCGACGTAGTAGTTTTGCTGAATTTCGATAAGGGCACAATTAACCTGATTGTACATTTAGAGGCCTCTTCCTTGCCGAACAAGAACCAAGTTAGACACGCCAAAAAATTTAGGTGGTTCCCAATTTTCGGCACGAAGGGCCAGGCAAAGGCGTTTGTGATCCCAAAAAACCGTGAACTTTCCTCTTCCTTTTGGAATTTAAGCCTTGGGCCAGAGTTTCAGTTCCTTTTAACAAACAATGGTCCGTGGGCCCTATTCGCACCCGGGAATTTTCTCCATGAGGGGTGGAAGGTGTAGAGGCATAAAAAACAAATGGCGGTTGGGCCCCATTTCCGCTTTTAACTTAAAGGGGGTTTTTCCATGCAGCTAGTGGGGTATTCTGGGGAAAAAACTCTCTTGACCCTCCTTTTCTCCCGATCTTCTTGTTGATCCCCTTTACTCCTTCGGGTTAATTCTCGTTATCTCTCTCTCATTTTCGTTATCTCTCTCGAAATTTTCTCCTCTTTTTTCTCTCTCTCTCTCGTTATCTCTCTCTTCGTTTATCTCTTATCTCTCCTCTTCTCTTTCCCCTCTCCTCCCCTCTCTCTCTCTCTTTTACCCTCTCTCTCTTTCTCTCTCTCCTCTATCTCTCTCTCTCTCTCTCTCTCTCTCTCTCTCCCCCTTCTCCCCTATCTCCTCTCCGTTATCTCTCTCTCTCTCTCTCTCTCTCTTACTCTCTCTCTCTCTCTTCTCTTCTCTCCTCTCTCGTTATCTCTCTCTTTCCTCATTTATCTCCCCACTCTCTCTCTTATCTCTCTCTCTCGTTATCTCTCTCTTCCTTTTCTCTGTTCTCTCTTTCTCCTCTCTCTTATCTCTCTCTCTTCATTTTTGTTCTCTCCCCTCTCTCTCCTCTCTCTCATCATCTCTCTCTCTCTCTCTCTCTCTCTCTCTCTCTCTCCTCTCTCTCTCTCTTTTTCTCTCTCTCTCGGTTCTCTCTCTTCTCTCTCTCGTTTTCTCCCCTTTTCCTCGTATCTCTCTCTCTTCTCTCCCCGTTATCTCTCTCTCTCTCTTTTCTCTCTCTCTTTCTCTCTTCTTATCTCCTCTCCTCTCTCTCTCCTCTCTCTCTCTCTCTCTCTCTCTCTCCTCTCCTCTCTCCCCCTCTCTTAAATTGCCTCGCCAGCTGAGTATGTTTGTAAACAAAAAACGGGGTTTTTTGCGTTCCATTTGTACACCGCAAACCCAACCCTGAACCCAGAACCCAACCCTGAACTGAAAGAACTGGTTCCATGCAACTTGGGCACAAATGAAGGGGCCCTTTAGTAGCACGGGCTTAACTTTCGGACCAAAACTAATAGAGCTAAATGGAATAAACAGGTGATAGGAGAACGCCCGATCATCTGGTGAAATAACTTTCGAGTCCTTTTAACCATAACACCAAGCGTTGTTTATCTAATTTTACTAAATTTTGCTATCAAAAGCAGACCGGAAACGTTTTTCGCTGATTCATTATGCTCCAATTTGGGTTCTTAGAGATCTCTCAGACTTGTTGAAACGTGAAAATGTTGGAACCTCGCCGACGGGGACGAGAGTACCATAAACCTTCACCATCATCCGAAATTTCCCCCACAAAACATTGCAAGATATCTTAAGTATGCATTACATTACTGTTGACGGACATGAAAAATATAATTGTAGGTAGATGTCTGATAGGTATTGTGGAAAGGGCTAGCATTGCGTTGAGGGAAAATCTTAAAAACAAGGGGCTCCCCGGTAAGCTGACCCAATGGGTTGGGTCTACGTGTTATACTTGCTGTCCTTACACATCTGTTTAGATTTTAATGAGTGCCGATCCTTACTTTGCCACATGGCCGATTTTTAAATTTCAGGTTCTTGAGAAAAACTAAGTCCGTAGGGGTTTGGTTAGGTCAGGGCAGGTCAGGTCAGGTTAGGTTAGGTTAGTGGGACAGCCCATGGGCTCGGGGGGGTGCTAGGTTAGGTCTGTAGAGTTTTGTCATCTTTAGAATAAAGGCCACCTCCTATCTTCTTCTTCTTCTTCTTTATAGACAAAAAGCTTGGGGACATGGTGGAAACTGGGTTTTTGGGGGGGGAGCACACATATAAAGGAAATATGGCCCGATAAAGTCTATGAACTAGGGAAATTTCCCTAGTTTATGGATTTTTTTGTGGGGCCATATTTTCCCCTTTTGTGGGGTGCTCCCCCACCCAAAACCCCGGTTTTCACCATGTCCCCAAGCTTTGTTGGCTATAAGAAGAAGATAGGGGGTGGAGCCCTTGTTCTTAAGATTTACCATTATATTATATATATATATATATATATATAATATATTTTATATATATATATATAATATATATATATATATATATATATATATATATATATATTATATATATATATATATTTTATATATTGGTGTATTCTAAAATATTTGGTTAAATAGTAGTTATAAAAAGAAAAGATTTTTTTTTTTATGGGGGATATATTAANAGTTGCCCCGAGCGCACTTATGAGGCCTACACCCTAGCATGGCCTTTTGTCCCTGTGCTAAAAAAACCAGTCAGAAAAACCTTTTTAATTTTTGCAGTCTTTCACCCAAGCCCTGATCCTTGGAAACCAACCCGGGGCCCGGTTTTCACACTGGAGTAAAGTCGATTTTACCATTATCATTTTTAAAACCGACTATTGCAGCGCCTGTGTGTGATGCCCGAGTGAGAGGAACAACCAGGCGAGTGCCTCACGCACAGGTGCTGTCTTGGACCAAGTCACGCTTTTCTACGCTCCGAGGATTACATGATGTTTGTTATTGGTTTCTGCGGGAAAGTCGCTTTAACTATAGTACCCCTAACAAATTTTTGAGTCAATACTTTTTAAGGTTGGCTTAAAATGACACGTTGTAAAAGGAAGTATTAATAGGCTGGGGGCGATAGTTTTGAAAAGTGAAAAAAAACGCTGTTATTTTTTTTTTTTCTTTAAAATCCCATTGATTATCCACCCTAGTATTCTAACCTACAGAAAAATGTTTTAATTTCTACAAAAAAGAAAAAAAACCTAGATTCTTCTTTGGGTTTGAAAAGATGGGGCTTTTTTTTTTTTTTTTGAAAGTACAAAAATATAACAGCGTTTTTCTCCGTGTTCTATCGTGGCGCTTGCCTGGTTTTCCCTCTCGCGGCCCCCTGTTTTGTTGCATGTTTACGAAATAATCTTGATGGAAGTATCTTTTCGTGGCACATCAATTTCCGGGGCGGAAATCCACTGTTATGCACTTGTTAGGGATGGACTTTAATAGTCGGGAGTTTATGAGTGCCGGGCCGGGAATGTCGGGGGGGAACAACGGTATTATATACGCAAACACATGCTTTATGGTGCTAGATGAGTTGAGGACCAAAATTGTTGTGAGTGAAGGTCATGTATTATAATCCTTTTCACACACACTGCCTGTAAGGCGGGCAAAACCCCGAGGGTCATCATGACGGAAAAGCCTCAATGTGCCAGGTGTCGGGGATCCCTTTCCTCAGCCCCCCGACGCCCAGCAGTGTCCCTTCTCGGAACAGTGTTGGGGGTTTACTCTTACACAGTAGGTTTGGTTAGGGTAAATTTATGGTTAAGTCATATAGTTTTGTGTGGGAATCACAAAGAGGTTTTTTTTTTTGAGAAAATCCTAGGTTTGTTTCGGAGCTAAACCCAAACGCTTCACTTGGGAAAAACCCCTACATAGCCGAATCTTTAAAAGTGGGCTTAAGGCAATTTTGGGGAAAAAAGCCGTAAGAAAACCGGCTTCTTTTCAGCTTGCGTTTTTGTTTTGGCGAGGGATTTTTTGAAACCGCTTCTTATGGATTGGCCCGCTGGGAAGCCATAAGAAACGAGAGCCAGGGGTGCTTACCACGGCTTCTTACCGCTTTTTGCCGTGAGCAAGATAACAACAAATATGGCGGGGCGGGGAAGGTTCTCAGACAGTGAGTATCGGGTAGAAATACTGTAATTTTCAGATAACAGGGCACAAGTAAACACATAGAGTAATCGAAGCATGGACATTAGGGTACGCCGTGGCCCCAATAAAAAGTGAAATATAGATTTTTCGAATTGGCGGGGTGTTTTTTGTAATGAATTAAGGGGGGTTTGTCTCTCACTCTTTTTTTTGACCCCCTTTTCTATGAAAAAAGGGATTTTATTTTTATATGCAAAAAATAGCTTAGCTCCGTAAAGTAAGGGCTTCATAATTTTTGCACTATTCAATTTTGATCGTCTTTTGGATGGCTTTCCCTTGTAAACCAAGGGGGGTCAAGCCCCCGAAAATAGACAGAGTCTGGATCCAATTTGGCCGCCTTTGTTGGCGGGGACAGATTTTGTGAGGTGGGGGCCTAGGGACGGGGGCGGGGAAAAGGGGGGAAATCCTTCTAAAAGAACTCGCGGACCCGGAGGGTTTTGACAAGCTGGGGTCCCCAAAAAGAGACATCGAAGGATCTGACCCCCATGGTGCTTCCCCGTGGAAGAAAAAAAACCCCCAGTTTGCACCTCCAGGGTTGTTTTTGACGGCCCGTGACCAAAGGATAGAAAATTTTTGGGAAGAAGGTTTAGTGAAGTGGGAGAGACAGAGCAACAAAGCATAAAGGAATTCGTGGGAAGAAATGGACGGGCTTTTTTAAACATAAGGGCCCTCCCCCTCACACGATCTCCTCGCAAGGACAGGAACCCACTGCTCCAACCCCCAGTGTTCACGCGAGAGACACGGCAGTGTGACTGCCCCTGGCCAGCAAGCCCTATTTAGACCTGGAGGGGGCTGTACTACAGAGGACAATTTGGGGGAGGAGAGTGAAATGATGAGACGGGGGTAGACAAGAATGAGACGCATAGAAAAGGAAAGCACAAAGAGAAAGCTTTGGAAGAGGAGGCTAAGTGAAGAAGCAAAAGCAGAAAGATAAAAAAGGTAGACGTCTGAGCTCAGGAGCGGGTTTTCCGGGGGCCGGGTGAAGACACCAGGATTCTGGGGAGGGGACGGAGTTTTCACCCTCCCATCAGAGGAAAGAGGCAGAGAAACGGGGCTGCCATACTGGTGCCCGCTGCTCAGGGAGAGGCTGGGGCCCCTGGCCCCCCTTGTGAGCAGTATTGGACGGGCCCAGCTGCAAGAAAAAAAACACAATGCCAGTCCGGAACCTGGCGCTGGAAAGATGGTTTCGACGTTCTCCCCACTGCTGCGCGCTTTGGTTTTTGGGGATCCTCCGGGCTTATCGGCTGACGGCCCCCTTCCCAGACTGTCGCACTGGTTGCGACCCAAAAGTGAGGGGGACGGGCGGGTCCAGGCATCGGCCAGGGACCTTGACCGGGGGGAAAAGCACCAGGGTACCAAAATTTTTGGTTTGGGGTTTACGATGGGAGGAAGGAAAGACCGGGGCATGGTACCCGACAGTAGGAAAAACGAAACCCAAGGTTGTCAGGGAGGAGCATGTGCAGGACAGAGGAGCCATGGAAAGGTACCTTTGGCATTTTGTCCCAGAGGCCCCGGGCCACTGGAACCCTGCGTTCAAGGGGTCAGGTTTTCCTATGACCTGCTGGGACATACACTCCACCGACTCATGATCGTACTGAAAGGGACTCAACTGGGGCCAACACGGGGGGAAAGGGGGTGGTACTCACCCCCATTTGGGAAGATGGGGAGAAAATCTTCGGAAATATTGTGTGTTGCACACAAACGAGTTCCCCCTCGCCCCCTTATACAGCACGAGGGGCCTACCTCATCTGCACTGCTTCACGGTCCAGTGGCATCTGCTGTCCAGCGTGAATGAGAGAGTAAACGCAGAGTTAGAGGATCCCAGGCGGTAAAGATTCACGGAGCCCCCGGAGTCAAAGGACACCATATGGATTGATCATTTTTAGCTATTTCCAGGGAGGCCCGTTTGCGATTCCCGCCATTTTTGAACAACACTCCCTTTTTCCCTTCCCCATGGGTTTTTCAATTTTATGAATACCGGTATCTCGTAAAAGTTTGTTCTATAAAATCAATTAAAAAAAAGAAAATGCAATAAAGAAATGCCTTTTTGAAGAGTTAAGAAAAATGCATGAACTTGATATTTACTTGAACTCATGCCCTTTAAAAATTTTTCAGAAAAATTTTAAAAACTGCGATAGAAAGAAGCGAATTTTCATTTGCTTTTCCCTTGCATATTTTCTTTTCTATAAAAAAATCTACCATGCAAAAATTTGCGTTAAAAAAAAAATAACTATTTATCGGGATAATACCCCAGGTAGTTTTTATTTAGTTAACGCTAAAATTTTTTCATGGTTCAATTTATTTTATAGAAAAAAGAAAATAGCAATGGAAACTAATAAATTCGCTTTTATTTAATGTTGCTGTAAAAAGCTTCACGCAAAATATCAAATTGCGATGAGTTTTTGTGAATATAAGTTATGCATATTTTTTCAGACTCTAATGGAATTTCTTTAGGTATTTTACAGTTTTTTTAATAATATTAAGAACAAACATTCACGAAAATAACAGTTATATTTATAAATGTATGCCTAGTCTCCTGTATTCATGGAAAAACTTTTTTATTGCGATACGATTGATGATGTTATTTTTTTTGTTAACGCTAAATTTTGGCATGGGAGTAATTATTTATCAGGAAAACGAAATAACAATGGAAAGCTAATGAAATCCCCTTCTTCTACGCTAGCATCTAAAATGTTTTTCCGCAAAAATTAAATGGCGAAGAGTTAAGTATGTATTGAGGTCATGCATATTTCCACCTCTCATATGGCATTTCTTTAGTGTATTTTACTGTTTTTTATTTTTATAAAATTTTTAGAACAAAAAGTTCGAAGATAACGGTATATATTATACTGATAAACCTTTGGAAAGGGGGAAAAAGGGGTATGTTTAAAAAGGCAGGGGAAACGCAAAACTGGCCCCCCCTGGGCAGGGGGGGGTGGGGGGGGCACGGTGCAAATCCCGTATAGAGTGTCTTTTCCGGATTTTGGTAAAAAATTCCCCTGACCCAGCGGCCCCTACCATGGGGCCAGGTGTGAAGCGGGGCGTTTTTCCCCCCCCAGTCAGGAGATCAAGTGTGGCAAGGTGTCCCTTTTCCGTGGCTCACCACAGCCCATCGCCCGGGAATGTGGACCAGAAAGATGGACTGACTGGCAAAGAACGAACACCCTGAAAAAACCCGTCAAGTACTGCCGCAGGGACTTCAAAATCTACACGGATCAAAGGGCACCCCAACTAGAGGACGGCCCCCGACCCTCACGCAGCTCAGAGTGATGAATCGCCCGCCCCAAAAAGGTCCAAACGCTGGACCCTTTTCGGCGGACAGGAGCATGGTTCGCACAATCGAAGGTCCTCCCTCGGATGGCGAGTCGAGTGAGGACGACGCAGGGTTGCCGTGACCCGATTTTGAAGCTGAGGGCTGGCGAGGGTATGGGACACCGTGTAAGACCTCGCACCCCACCCAACTAAAATTGTTTAGCACCAGCCAGAAATGATCAGGGGAGCCCGGGCCCGGTGCCGAGCCGGCATTACCTGTTCATGTCCCCAGGATCAGATCAGGAGATCCTGGCAAGCCGTAAGAGGTTCCGGGTCCTACCACACTCCGAGCACCGGGGGAAAAAAAAGTCGTGAAGCAGGTGAAGGGGGCGGCAGCAGTGGTGGGGCAGCAGGCCCCGAGACGGGGTTTTATCCGGGGTCGGGCCCACCACCCCGGGGACCACCCCGCTTAGGTCTAAGAAGACGTGAGGGGCAGTTCTAGGCCCAAAAATGAGGCTGTGACACTGTGATGTAGTGCCGAGAACCAACGTCAGAAAAAGTTACCCCCCTAGTATTTTGACCCCATATTGGGCATATGCAATAAAAAGACCAACCCGGCATGCGTCTCATTTAAGCATATTCGATAAGGGGGCAAAATAAAAGTGCGATTTTTCATAGTAAGAATTTCTCAAATGCAAAATGGAAAAAGATAAAATCGTCTTACATTTCCATTTTACATTGGAAATTGGCATGCCAAAGTTGAGAAAAAGAATTTTTGTTTATACGGCGTACCCTATTTGGACATACCTTAAGACCACGAACAAGAATATACAAGGTTAATGACACGACAGGAAACTTTAAAACGTGGTGAAAGAATGATCATGTCTTATCAGCGGACAATAGTCCCTAGCTGCGACAGCAAAGTTTTTTGCTGAATTTCGCTGATGATATGGCACAAATTAGCCTGATTTGTACATTTATGTACTTAACTTAACTCGGGCTTAACTTTCGGACCACACTAATAGAGCTAAAATGGAATGACATGGTGATAGGAGAACGTCGTCTGGTGAAATAACTTTCTCGAGTCTTTTAACATTAACACAAGACGTTGTTTTTTCTAATTTTACTAATTATGCTATCAAAAGCAGACCGAAACGTTTTCGCTGATTCATTATGCTCCAATTTTGGTTCTTAGGATCTCTCACACTTGTTGAGAACGTGAAAATGTTGGAAACTCTCGCCGACGGGGACGAGAGTACCATAAACCTTCACCATCATCCGAATTCCACCACAAAACACTTGCAAGATATCTTAAGTATGCATGACATACTGTTGACGGACATGAACAATATTAATGTGTAGGTAGAGGTGCTGATAGGTATTGTGGAAATGACTAGCATTGCGTTGAGGGAAAATCTTAAGAACAAGGGCTCCACGGTAAGCTGACCCAAATGTTGGCTCTATGTGTTATACGTACTTACTGTCCTTAACACATCTGTTTAGATTTTAATGAGTGCCGATCCTTACTTTGCCTACATGGCCGATATTAAATTTCAGGTTCTTGAGAAAAACTAAGTCCAGTAGGGTTAGGTTAGGTCAGGTTAGGTTAGGTTAGTGCACAGCCCGATGGGCTCGAGGGGGGGATGCTAGGTTAGGTCTGTAGAGTTTGTGTCATCTTTAGAATAAAGGCTCAACCTCCTATCTTCTTCTTCTTCTTCTTATAGACAACAAGCTTGGGGACATGGTGGAAACCGGAGTTTTTGGGTGGGGGAGCACACATATAAGGGAAATATGGCCCCGATAAAGTCTATGAACTAGGGAAATCCCTAGTTTATGGATTTTTTTTGTGGGGCCATATTTCCCTTATGTGTGTGCTCCCCACCCAAAAACCCCGGTTTCCACCATGTCCCCAAGCTTGTTGGCTATAAGAAGATAGGAGGTGAGCCCTTGTCTTAAGATTTTTACCATTATATATTATATATATATATATATATAATATATATATATATATATATATATATATATATATATATATATATATATATTGGTGTATTTTCTGTATATTTTGGTTAAATTAGTATGTTTATGAAAGAAGGATTAAGGGCTATTTTTTGGTGTACTTGATTTTTATGTTGACATATAATTAATGGTGTAAATGATGTACAGTAAACCCTCGCTTTGACGAACAAATTGGGGGAAGGATGCGAGGTTATAATTATCCGAGTGATCCGAACTTTTCGCATATAACAAATTGTGGTCGTTATATGAGGTGAAAGTTCCCTATTTCCGACTAATTCCGTGTATCGTGAACTTTGTCCGTTACATCTGACGAAAGTTCGGATAATTACATACATGCAGCCATCACAAATACTACACGAATACAGGGCAATTAAAAACAATCAGAACCGTACAACGCATATAATGAACTTATTCGGTAAAAGCACGCATATACCGGACTGGCAGAAAAAGTGTTGAAGCCGATATTTGTTATATAAAGGTCCGTAAAAGCGAGGGTTCAGTGTATACACTAAACTTTGAAAAAGTACTACAGGAGCGTCAGTGTATATACCTAATAAGTTCGGTTTGGTGACATTAAGTAGAATTAGGTTATGGGTCAAGAGTGTTTCTGCATATAGGAAATAAAAAAATATGAAACTAGTTATGAGAAATTGTATTTGTTGAATATGAATGTTAATCGTATTTACTGGCTACTTTGGTTGCAATTATCTGACCAATCAGTATTACACTGGCCCTTTGTGCATTAAAATCTGAGGTTTAAATATATTTTTTATTTTAGTGCATAGTTGGATTATTTGCTTATGTTATTAATGTTTACTTGTCCTTATAAAACTTCTATAAAGGTACACTTCAACAACATACTTTTTATATTATTTGCATTTCCTTGTATATTTAGCCTGTTTATCTATAAAGATGGCAAATATCGGAAATTTTTTGATGAAACTATGAACATGACTATTGTCATGTATGAAACAAACACTCATAATGCTGTCTGTCTCTATTTCCTTTCATGGCAAGGGTTAATCTGCAATACTAACACAGTCTATGTTTCAGGTATGTATGTGCCGGTTGCATGAAGTGTTATCCGACCGAAGATGAAGGAGAAGACTCTGAGAGAAGGAGTGAGAGGGGGAGTAAATAAAATAAATAAATAAATAAATATATCTTTATTGCCATGAAACATGGTTATACTATCAAACTTACATCACAGATGTTCTATGCAATATATACTAAAAATGAAACTTCTGAAAGTCACGCAAATAAAAAAAATACATAAAAAGAAAGTCAAACGAAACATTAAAAGGAAATTAAATATAACATTAAACAATAGGACACTAAAAGTCACTTCAAATATCTGTAAAATACTACTAATAACATAGCAACTGTTTTTTGATATGGGGAAACAAATTATAGTTCACTTAGGGTCAATTAAAAGTAAATTTGTAAGTCAAGACTTATAAGTGTAGACTTCCATAATTAATGATGCATGAAGGCAAATTGTGTTCCATAGTTAAGGCCTTTGTACAGTGATGGGTCTGGCACCAGTCTGTTCTGGCTCTTGCACATAAAGGTCTTTTAGCTGCCTTGTTGTACTGGCTGTATTTTCCCTGACAATGGAAAACTAGATACACTCCGGATACAACCCATTGACAGCCTTATAAACAGCGAAACATTTTTCATAAATATATCTGTCTTTAATTGTTAACCACTTTAACTCTTTTATGATAGGAGTAACGTGATCACTTCTTCTAGCTCCTCCAATTTTTCAAAGTTCAGCTGCAATATTTTGCAGTTTTAAAACGCTAAAAAGTAAAGTTGAGAAAAGTATTTGTTGAGTCCCATATACCCATACAGTAATTCATTAAACTGAGAGAGAGAAAGAGAGAGAGAGAGAGAGAGAGAGAGAGAGAGAGAGAGAGAGAGAGAGAGAGAGAGAGAGAGAGAGAAGAGAAGAGAGAAGAGAGAGATTAATTTAATGCCAAAAGTTAGCCAAGAATGAAAAACAGCCCCCCTATCTTCCAAGCAAAATATAAACCATCCCAAAAATCAGCCCAATCACCAAAGCGGAAAATCCCGGGCACTGGCGGGCAGGTGATGGCCAGTTAATGAAATCCCTCATTATACCTGACCCTTGCCATCAGGTGCAGCAGTTAATAAAAAAATAAGTCACTAATGTGGAACTCGACCCAGCCAGCCCCATATGATGTCCGTAGGTGCCCGCCTCTTTACCTTGCCCTATTAATAGTCCTTGGTTTATGGAGCAAAAAAAACATTAATGTGAAGGATATGTGTTGTGATCCATTCACAATATCGTCAGTCAGTTATCGTAACTTATTAATGGCTTTCATTCGACGGTACACTTTCGTCATTGTGTGGTTGTTTTGTTTACAGTTATCAGCTGTGAGTGCCGAGCGGGCGAGCCTCGACCACTGTCAGCCGTTTCTGGCGAGGCACCGAAGCGAGAGAGAAGCCGCAAGAAGCCGTAAGAAGCGGCTTCTTACGGCTTCTCTCACCAAAATTCGCCTCTGGGCCCCGCTTATCACGGCTTCTCTCCGCTTCATACGTCACGATACGTGACGTCAGAGAAAAACAACACGTGGCGGTGTTGCGCGAAATCTTATCAGTTCAAAATCCTGTAGACTCCTTGTAGGATATACTGTATGGTGAGCGCTGGCATCCCTACATAGGGAGCAGCGTCAGTTAGACTCGGGTTCGCTAAGCACGGAGACGTGCTGCTTCTGTACGCTCCAATAAAAGATAGACTACGGCTTCCTGTGTGTGTCTCTCATCTAGACCCCTTGATCATGGCGCATAGGAGTAGGATACCGTTCCCACAGCGCCCTGGTCTAACTCCTCTGCGAAGCCGCCAAGCCCTGCAAGCCGACTGTCCTCGTCCCTCGTCACCCAGGCTCAGTCAACTCTCCTGGCACAACAAGAAACCATCGCATCACTGCAAGCCAGCCTGGCGTCGTTGTCTGCCGCTGGCCAGCGTCCCCCAGAAGGACTCCTGCAGTGGCCACGCCGGAGAAATGTGAGCTGGAAATGTCTTCGGCACA
>JACEEZ010012071.1:0-18734 GCA_016584305.1 Chionoecetes opilio | reverse complement strand
AATTTTATTTTTAATTTTTTTGAAAAAAATTTTTTTTCTGAAAAATTTTTTTTTTTTTTTTTTTTTCACTGTATATTTCCATATATTTTTCATGCATTTTGATTTTTTCAGCAGCATTAATTACTTGCTTTAACCTGTTTCCCCTTTATTGGTAAAAAAAATGGGGCGAAAACAAACATAAAAATGCTCCAAACTGGCGTTTCGGGAAAAACGGTATAAATAGAACTTCATGTTTTCAGGGGGCAATGGTTCCGACATTTGGGCTTTAAAAAATGGTTGAAAATTTTGGGACTTTTCCGGTCAAAAGCATTGGAAACCGGCAGGAGGGTAAAAAAATTAGGAAAAAATTGTTTTCTAAAACGGTCAAAATTTGCCCATATTGCCGATTTGGGCGTGAGGGGACTATACGGGTCGATAGGCCTCGATTCGTAGTACGTCCACACACGATTTACACGGAATCATCCCAGCATACCCAGATTCTGCGGTGACCCCAAATTCCCAAAGCTTTGATTCGCCTATAAAAAACTGCTATTTAGGTCCCGGTCTTCGTCCCCCTAGAGTAAGAAAGGGATCAAAATCGACTTAAAAGATCCAGATCTTAGTCTTCCCCCCGGGTACGGACACCCCAAAATTTCGTGCTAAAACAGTTAAAAACATGAGCTATCCCCATCAGAAAAACGATTTTCTTGACGTGCCCCAGCCGTCGTTGGATCGCTACCAAGGTTGTAAAATTTTCCCAAGAAAAAGTCCTCGCCGAAAGCATAAAAACTGACTGTCCCTTTTCTTAGTAAACCCCCAACACCTGGACCTTGGTCTTCAGCCAGGGGTACTCAAACCCCCCAAGGGTTTGCTCCTCGTCCCCCCCCTTCGAACCATCACTAGGCTTCCAGTGATCTCAAAATTAAGCATCATGGGGGGGGCAAAAAAAATCGTAAACTAAGTGCTACCGAGGGATCTCCCGATCACTTTGATTCAACTTGCCCAATACCCAGTCCATACAAGGGTTTAAAATGATGGGGAAGGACTACCCTTGCCTCACCTTTTATCACAGGGGAAAAAAAATGGATAATCTCCTCACACTTCACAGATTTCAACACAGATACAGGCCAGTATCAAACCAATAGCTTGGGGAAAAATCCGTAGGTCATAAAAACTAAGAAATAAAAAAAATAAGGAACTACAAGGGCCGGAGCCCTACACAGGGTAGTTCCTGTTAATAACTCACCTAAAAAAAAAACCCACTCTCTTTCCCACCCTTTTTTATCCAATTTTTTTAAAAGACCCCAATAGACTCCGCATTGACCACCTGACGTTTTTAGCCCTTTCAATCTTTCCCACCCTATTTGAAAACCAGTTCCCCCCAAATTTCCTTTTTAAATTACGCTTTTCCAGCGAATCGTTATTTTTTGTTCTACCCTGTTACTAGCCGAAATAACTTTAACCTAATGCTATTTTTGGTACCCCTTTACCCATTTAAGAATTGGCAACCCCCCCTACTCTACGCCTCTCGAGGATTTTAAACTTATAGTTTCAATCCTTCTTTAGCCAAAAGTTACGCACCCATGAATCTTTTTGGCCCCTTTCTGCACTGTTCAAAACAAGGCAATATCCATCCTGTAGTACGGACCAAACTAAACCGCATTTCTAGGTGAGGTCTACTACAGCCAATTTAGTTTTAAAAAACCCTCAGACTTATACTTTTAAACTTTATTTAAAAATTAAATCCTAACCCCCCTGTTGGCTCATTCTAGCCTAAATACTTGTTTCCCTAGGAGGGAGGTTGAGTTTAAACCCGCACCCCCAATCTTCTCCCCCTCTGATCTTTCAGCGAAAATTTGCGTCTGGTGTACCTAAAACCGGGTTTTGGGCGCCGAAGATCCAGGTTTTATTCACGATGCACTGAGGGAAAAGCCTTCTTTAGATCAAATAGGGTTCGAGCATCCCCTGTCACAATACCACTCGGCGTTCCCCGGGGGAACGAAGCTCTAGGATACGGGTTCTTGTTGATTTTCAGGCGAAAAACCCCGATTCCTGAGGGATCTTGCTTCAGAATTACTGGGGTACAAGTCAGTAAATAGATGGGCAATCACCTTGCCGGGCCCCTGGCAGTTAAACCCCGTAAAAGTTGCAGTCTTGACAGTCCCCCTTTCTCTTTTCCAAAAGGGACGACCAGCCCCCCTTTTAAAGGGACCCACCAGCCCCCCTTTTTCCCCTCAGGAGGAATGGTACCCGACTGCCCCGGCATCAGGACAGCATCACCTCGCGGATCATGGCCTCACCCCCAGCTTTGAGGAGTTTTACACTGATATTACAAAAAAACCAGTTTTCCTTTTCCCCTCTCAATTTGTGCCAACTTGTGTCCAAAAGAGCTACAGCCTCTCTGACTTTGCTGGGGGGGGTGCGGTTTCGTAAATGGGAGGTTTGGCATCCATTGCCCGAAATCTCGTGGTGTGAGTCCCCAAATTGGGGGAAACCACCGTGAAAATGCCCAAAGAAAAAACACAACGAGCATCTGCCCATCCATTTTTCTGACACGAGGCGCCCTTTTTGCTGTTGGGATAGCACCCCCCGAGATGGAAAAATTAGCGTGAAATTTTAGAACAGATTAGCGTCATTAGGTTCAAATATCCCGCGATATATCATGAGACTCATAACAACCCCCCTTTTTTTTTTTTCGGGGGGGGGTTTCATCGCGTGCAACCCCGTGCTGGTCCGGTTCCCACAACCAGCAGCGGACTCTTTTTGAAATTTTCCCTCGTTAGTCGAGGCAAAATCCACCTCTCTATTATAAAACCTTGACCCCGGCGCTCGCCAGTACAAATCCCTTGGGGTTTGGATTTTCCTTTTTGAGTAATCTACCACCGGGGAAACCTTTTAATGGTAGAGATGGGCAATGTAGTAAACTCCGTTTCAAAACTTTTAAGTTTGGGTATTATTCAGTGGGGGCGTGGGGTGTAGAGAGACGCCAAGGAATTGAGGGATTTTATAATTGTCTTAAGCTTCAATAACACGGCGAAAAATTTTTAACTACGGATTCCTGTTCACTCTCCCCTAGATACATGGCTCAAAACCGTCTGTCTGCCTCTCCTTGTCTAGTCGTTTACCGGCCTGAGCCCCGCTCTTCCTTATGCAGGTGTCGACTATCGTTTATTTATGGACTATACTTCTGCTCCACATTTAAACAATATAAGACAACATGTTTCAACCCATAGAATAAACTGATAATAAAAACTACTCTATATAAAACTTTTTGTTACATCTTTTTAAAAGGATAAAAAAATAAGCTACTGACATCTCTACAAATCTCCCGGTTTCTAAATACATGCTAACCAAAGCAGTAATGCAACGGGGCCGGAAATACGTACCAACCCATACCACCCCCTACCTATCCACCCATACATATCCGTAACATCGCTCGGCCCCACGCGCCTGGCGCGCCCAGCGGCATAAAAAAAAGACCAAACCAAAAAATGTGTAAACATGTCACCTGTAAAATTTGGGGTTTCCACGTAAAAGATAATTTCCTAACTGATAGCTCGCTAACCAAAAACAAAGTGCTATATACATGAGATAAAAAACAATCGGGTTTAGATAAAAAGGAAGGGGGTTCTCCAAAAGCCCGGCATACTGCGACTCGTCAGAGAAATATTGGAACAAAAAGTATTCTAAAGAAAACTAAAATCTGCAGAGATTTGAGCGGAAAAAGGGGGACGTTTTTTTGTAAAAGCTATATGGGAAACATAACAAAAAAAAACACTTACATTGACTAAAAACCCCTTGATAGTAATTCCGAAGGGGAAAAGACAGTCCATGATGTTACTCATAAAAATTATTTATACCCATGAAACGAAAAGCAATGCTCGTTTGGGCACCTTTAAAAAGCCAAATTACTATCCACCTGAAAAAGGAGGAAGGGGAAAAAGTAAGCGGTAAAAGACCCTAGGCGGGCCCGTGCAATAGACAGATCATCACCACTAAACAGAGATGAAGGATTCCAGGTTATAAAGTCTGATTTTAAAAGAAAAAAATTTAAAAGATTCCCCCGATAAATCCCCAAAAATCTCTGATGACTGAAAGGTGAACAGATGCACTACAATAAACATCATGTAAGCGGTTACTTACAAGACCGATAGTGTGCTACTAACATCCTGCTGAACAAGGGTAGCAAATTGAATTCATCTTGACCAATATCTAGATGTATGTAAGAAATCCTCCTCAGTATAAAGAACTTCTCGCGGTTACTATCCCATAGCTGCATCTACCATGTTCGGCTAAGCGCCGCAATATTGGAAATGTCTACATTGAATGGATTCGATTGGATTGATTCTATTTTACGGGGCGCCGCAACTGCGGGGTTATTGAAGCCTGCTTACATAAGATACAGAAAAGTAAAATAAAAAACTAAATTTAAGACAGAATAAAAATATTTAAAATCCGAAATACATAAAAGAAACAGGAGTACATTAAACATAATAAGTTTAATTAAATGTTTAAAAACATCATAACTTGTTGAGAACGCCAGCCTTCTCAATAAGGTTGGCTTCATGTCCGGAGAGAACACTCTCTCCAATGCAAGGATAGACGGTAAGCACCGTCCGACCCGCGACAAACACCGGGACAAAATTGCACATGTGGTCCCCAGACTGGGACACTCGACCAGCAAGTGCCGCACAGTTAGGGGACCAAACAATCATCACAGTAAGGAGGGTGGCCCCCCCTCCATGAGGACCCATGAGTATAAGAGTGTGACCATACGCCAATCGTGCAAGGCAGTCTCCATCTCGGGAGAGAACCGCAGTAGCTCCGTCCTCGTACTTTGGCGGATGGTGCTCAGTTTTTATTTGGGGGGGGGAGGGGGGGGGCCCTATAGTAATCCGCGTTCCTGCCATCTGCTGTGAACTGATCTATGGATTGCCGATCGCAGGTCCGTAGCCGCACTGCAAAATGTGATAGAGCTTGTTTTCCTAGCTGCACTTTTGCCAAGCATCAGCTTCCTCATTACCGCAACACCTACTAGCGCCGGTATCCCCACAAAAGCTGACCGTCCGGCTCAGGCTCTTGAGCAATAAAGCCATTCCGGATGGCATTGACCAGCGGATGGGGAGAGATAAAACTACATAGTGATTGAGAGCACTACAAGAATCAGTAATTAAATCTCACTAAATTGTAAAAGAGACATCCGGAGAGGTAAAAATAATCATGAGAGCATTTAAAATACGCACTTATTTCAGCCGTAAAAACGATGAAACACTTGAATGCTGACGTGCAGCCTTTGTCAAACGAATGGGATACGACACGTATCCACTTCTTTCGTCTGATTTGGAAACATCATAAAGACATGGACGCGAACTCTGATGTTGTGCAAAAGTGGTCTAAAACTGGTACACGCTCAGCCTGAGGCGTAAAGACCCTTTTTGGTAGCGGAAGGCTTTGCAGAAGGACACTTCTTTCTGGGAGCAGCCATGGACCGACTGTGTGGCATATGCGGTTAGATCTCGTAAAGCAGTGAAGGATAGCGTCTCCATAATGCTGATCCATCGGAAACCAGGGCCTTTGTAAGCTTCTTCGCCCTGGTAAAGTAGCGATCCGATCACAAGACACAGCACGGCAAGCTATTGAGTCCAGGGACGCGTTGGGGGGAGAGGCGATACCAACATCCTTAGACTTAACAGGAGGGACCTGGCGTTGAGATCTAATGGGAGGACACCAGCCAATCCATCATAGACTTGATGGATATGACCTTAAACTCCCAAGTTGCCGACGGACACCAGCATTATGTACCGATCCAGCATGCGCAGTCGAGTGGGTGTGGCGAGGAAGTACACTTCACATCCATATTCAAGCTTCGAAAGGAAAGTGAGCGGTGAGATAGAGGAGTGTGCGCAATCAGCCACCCCAGCTGTGTTGCGAGAGGACTTTCAGTAGATCATGTCCGGAGACAGTCATCTTGATAGCACGAAATGAGGTACCCAAGTCAGTCTATTGTCAAAAATGAGTCTAAAAACCGGGTCTTCTTCCTTACACGGTAATCCTCTTATCGTAAAGATAAGGTCTGGGTCGGGATGAACCCGACGGGTTCTGCCAAAAATGAACGCTACAGTCTTTCGTTGGAGGAAAACCGAAAGCCACGATTCATCGTCCAATTCACAAACTGTTCATAGCAAGTTGAGTCTCCTCTCTGCCACCGACATCCTGGAGTAGCAAAAAGAGATTGATAAATCATCCCGTATAATGTACTAACATCCCCTCTGGCAGTACATCAACAATAACCATGTGGCCATAGCGACATAGCTACACTCCAAGACGCTACCTTGGGGATGCACCTGGAAGCGGTGTTATACGACAGTATGTTGCCACTGCGAACTCTAAGACCCGGTTGGCTAGGAAACTCTGGAGGACATACCGGCAAGTATACGACCTCTTAGCCCAACTCCTAAAGAGATTGCAATATACGTTTCTCCACGCCGTGGTCGTAGCCTTTTTTCAAGGTCGAAAATATGGTCACATGATGTTGTCGAGAGGCGAAATGCCGCGCATATGGATGACTCTAAGGAAATAAGCGCTTCCGTAGTAGGAGTGATGCTTTACGAATCCACACTGAGAACGGATAAAAGTTTTTCCCCGTTTTTCCAACAACCATACAGTCGATTATTTACCATTTTTTCGAATAACCTACACACACATGAAGTTAGGGCATCATGGGGGCCGGAAATTCGTTGGTAGTGAGTGTCCTTCCCAGGCTTAGGAGCATCGGGATCACCACCGTCACACCCAGCTATTGGGAAGGTTCCTTCAATCCAGATCCTATATATAGTCTGGGCTTCAACAAGAAATCAGAGCTTCATCTCTTAGAATGAACAAGCATCGCAATGGTACATATCCTCTTGCCTGGGAAGTTGTCAGCGCAAACCTTCATGGCTTGACATAGCTCACTGAGGTGTACAGAAGACACTTGTAAGATTCCCCGCTCTGGATGAAAAATCTATGCTCTCTGTTCTTGTCGAGTCTGTCCCTAGCCTTGGAGACACAAGGTCTGTCTGCGCCACTGACACAAAATGGGAAGCAAATTCCTCTGCTACAGTCAAGGGATCTGCCACAGGGTCTCCATTAATCGATGGAAATTTCAGCTAAAGGAAAATGAGATGAGATTGCTCCACTTTTGATGTTAAATAGTCGAAGAATAGTATATAGTCAGAGGAGTTAGGTGAGAGATATACAGCACAGATAAATTTAGTAAGAGAGTGACATTGAAGTCAAGCCAGATGGTAGAAAATTCGGAAGATTCAAGGGCGTGGGCACGAGAGCAAGTGATGTCATTGCGCACATATACGCAACAGCCAGCTTTGGATTTAAAATTAGAATAGAGACAGTAAGAGGTGACAGAAAAAGGTCTGCTATCAGTGCTCACAGACAACTGAGTTTTCGGTGAGGAAAAGAAGATAGGTTTTAGGAGGAGAGATGATGTTCGACAGAGAGAAAGTTATATCTAGGCTGCGAATGTTGCAGAAGTTTAAGGAGAGAAGGCTAGAAGAAGTATCAAGACACCTCGGGTCGACATCTTGAAGACTGTCCGACCTGGGGATATTTCTGGTCCCCTCCCCAGTTGGGGACTCGTTCGGACCATTTTCGTAGCCAAAGATCTAAGATGGCCTCTATGAACACTCTAAGATGATCTAAGAGGCGGAAAGTTACGAACGTTCGAACATCCAGCCTCAGATAGCATCAGCCCTCACCTGCTTCATAGATGTTCTGCAAAACTTTCTGTGCCTCTTGCTACCATCTTCCGGGGTGCCTTTCATCTCAGCAGTGGCCATATCAATGGAAAGTGGCGAGAATCTGTGCTATCCACAAAATGGAGCAGAGGTGATCCTCAAAACTATCGCCGCCCCAGTTCCCTCCTCTCCGTTGTTGGGAAAATATTTGAGTCCATCATTGCCTCCAGAATTACCAAATTCTTCGACGCTCACAGCTTGAATTCACGGCAATTCGGTTTCCGACAGTGGAGATCCGCAACAGATCTTCTTTTCCTGCACTCAGCAGTCTGGAACCATTCCCTAGATTGGGGAGAAGACACCTTCGTCGTCGCCCTTGACATCGCTGGTGCCTTTGATAGGGTGTGGAATCAGGACATCACCACTAAGCTGAGAAGCCTGGGAATCTGTGGTGACCTGTTACACCTACTCCAAGACTACCTCCACGGCAGGACTCTGCGCGTGGTGGTGAATGGTCACACCTCCCCTGAAAACCTTAAAATAACCAGTGTCCCTTTGTACTCTGGCCATTACTATGGAACGTGTACTTTAATGAAATCCTACAGCTGATTCCTGAGGCAAGAACGTACGCAGACAACTGTACTGTCACATTCACCTGTGAGAGAGTGACCGCCAAAAACACAGTCATACGTATAAACCAGGCACTGCAGAGTATTGCCTCCTTGGGCAAAAGATGGCAAGTCAACTTTGCACCTGACAAGACTCAAGCCGTCCCCTCATCTCCGCTCAGACAAGATTCATCAACTGGGACCAACACGCCATTCTCCTGGAAGGAGACGGCACCGCCCGCCCATGATAACTGTGCGGCCCACAACATCGACCTTCCTGCAGGTGACTGTGCCCTTCGCGAGGACGGAACATTACCTCCGCTCCTTCCTACCGCGCTATGGTCGACTGTGGAACACCTTAGTGCCCCAGTGAACTGAGAGGATTTTGTTCCGCAAGCTATCTATGTACTGTCCCACGGTGTGTTCGCTACTGGTCCGGGTTGCATCCATCTATCTATCCTTCAGTAGCTTGAGTGGTCCAGTGACCTGCCTCCCGAACAACAACTTAGAGGGGGAATACCCTAGACTCTCTTGCGGACTTTCCCTGATAGCAAATAAAAGCCAATCTATGCTTTCATCCCAGTCCCTGCTGCTTTCGAAGCAATACTGTTTTAGCATAGTTTTAAGAGTTTGATGGAATCTTTCCAAGCTACCTTGTGACTGGGGTCTATTAGCAAAGGATGTAACATGATGTACACCAATATCTTGGATGACTTGCTCGAAAAGGTGGCTAGTTATACTACACGACCTATCAGTTTGACCCATCAGTAGACCCTAACTAAACCTACTAGTTTGCACGACATTAGGAATCCCCACATTAATACAAAACTGAAGCAATTGTTTTACAATGGTTTTGGCTGAAATATTATTTATAGGAATAGCTTCTGGAGAACTAATAGTGGGGTCCATTATTGCTAACATATACTCGTTGCCTTTTTTTGTATTAGGCAGCGGACCTACACAGTCAATCACCACTTTCTCGAATGGCTCTGACGTCACTGGAATTGGTTTGATGAGCTAAAGGAGTTACTTGATTTGGATTTCCCACAACTTGACACACATGACATTAATTTATATACTCCGAGACATCCTTAAGTACCCCAGGCCAATAAAAGCGAGACAAGACCTTGGCGAGAGTTTTCTTGACACCCAGATGGGCCACCTGTCCGTCATCAGCAGGTCGAATTATGGTTTTACGAGTGGACTGAGGTACAACTACTTGATGTGTTTCGGCCCAAGTGTCGGTGTCTGTGAGTTTGGTGTGGTCTGTTAGCCCTCATCAATAACCCATCCCGATAATAGTAACAGGCATCCTACTTATCTTCTCATTTACACTGAATGCCTGACCGACGTTAAGAATGAATCTGACATTTGTGTTTTTATGAAGTCTTCTTTTGAAATCACTGAACCATATACATTTTCTAAGGGTCCAGAGGTGTTTTGGGGGATGGAATTTTACCATGAGCGGCCTGAGTCCTTCTTACTGCACATCAACGCACAAATATGAAAAACATCAGGATCATATTTTTCTTCTAGCTAAGGAATGACAGGATCGTTAACTACTTTAGGCGTTGGGACACTTGAGAGCCTGTAATGTAATCTCCTAATAACAAGTGAACATTAGAAATAGGGAAAGGCTCTTTAGCAATTGCTAGTTTCGACTTGACCCGAACAAATGGGAGATTCCAGGTGTACTTTAGTTAAGGGGTAAGATACCTAGGAGTTCAAACTAGCGATAACTAAACGTTCTGTATAAGCTTTGGCGATGCTGGGAATAGTCTTTATATTTAGCACGGACTGTGTATCATGTAACCTGTATCACGGAGAATCGTGATAGGTTATGAGAGACTGTGGTGTAAGAGCTACTTTCTCGTGTGTTTTAACAGGGGAAAATAACTCTTGTGTTTTTCTGTTAAGTATTGGCTGTTCGACACCTTGGGTGGTTAAAATTATGAATTACATGTCTTGAAATTTTACAGTAACTACAAAAATGTTCAGGTTCGGGATAGTTTTTAACAGTTCCTTTCCTCTCCATATTATACCCTTTCTCCCAAAACCTGCAGAGGATGATCTTACATTATGTTTATAACCACGATCCCGATATGAGTGATTTAATTATAAGGTAATGGGCATCAGACAACCCTGCTGCAATCCGCAAGTCTTTCTCCCTCTGTTCTTCTATATGTCGTAGGATGATGAATGGTAACCTTGACTTGAACAGTTCCAAAACAATTATATAAATGAGATTTCCCATAGTATTTGTCTCCGTGGCTTCGAGCTACATTTTAAAATAGTTCGAGAAGTTCTTGAACAAATTCTAAGTATGTTTTGGTGAAGCCATTCTTAAGATTCCTAAATTGCTGCCTATAACCATCCGGGGTAATTGCGTAAACATCAAGAATACTCTTTTTGACTCTGTAATTTTTCGTCCGTGCTGTCCAAGAAGTGTCTTTGCTTTATGACCCTTTACCGGTGAGTTGGTAAAGATGGAATCCAATACCCTGAAGCCACTCATATTTCCTTGCCATGCGCCGAAAGTTTAAAGTAGTCTGGTTCAACATCTCAACAATTTGCAAAAGTGACGTTCTTCGTCAAAATTTAATCTCCTGGCTAATTAACTCTTTAAATGTTTTATTGCGATTTTGAGCTTTGCAACGAGTCTCATTATCCAGTTCATACTCATATTTTCTCTCCCTTGCTGTAATTCGGCATCGTAAATTATATTTTGTATTTAATTGTATCTTTTCTCTTTCTATCTTGATATTTTTTTTTTTCTCCTTAGCATTTAATTATATCTATTTTAAATTAAGTTTATATACATTACATAATACTTTATATATAATATATATATATATATATATATATATTATAATATATATAATATATATATATATATATATATATATTATATATATATATATATATATATATATATATCTATATATATATATATATATATATATATATAATATATATATATATATATATATATATTTTTATCATATATATATTATATATATATATATATATACTATAATATATATATATATATATATATTATATATATATATATTATATTATATTATTATATATATATATATATATTATATATATATCTATTTTATTTTATATATTATATATATTATATATATCTATATACTTTTTATATCTATATATATATATATTTATATCATATATATATATATTCTATATATATATATAATATATTATTTTGATATATATATAATACTATACTTTTCTATATATATATATATATCTATATACATATATATATTTATATATTATATATTTATATATATATATATATATAATATATATATATATATTATTTATATATATATATATTATATAATATATATATATTTACATATATATTATTATATATATATATATATATATATTATATATATATATTATATTATATCTATTATATATATATATATATATTCATATATCTAGATTCATATATATCATATCATTAATAACATATAATATATATCTCATATATATATATATATTTATATATATATATATATATATATTATATATATCTATATATATATATCTATAATCATATTACTGTAGCAAAGTTTGAGGGTGAAGTACTATTTTTTATATAGATATAGCTACTCAAAACGGGGGTGAGGCCATGATCCGTAGGTTGCATGCTGTCCTGACTCCCTGTGTGGCAATCAGCTACCATTTCTCCTGACTGGAAAGGGTTCCGGTCGTCCCTATCTGGAAAGGGAAAGGAGACCGTCAAGACTGCAACAATTACCGCGGAATTACACTGTTCAGCGTGCCAGGCAAGGTGCTTGCCCATATATTGCTGACACGGATCCGCAGTCATCTGCTGAAGCATCAGAGACCTCAGCAGTCTGGATTCACGCCTGGTAAGTCAACAACGGACCGTATCCTAGCGCCGCTTCGTGTCCTGGTGGAACGGCGACGTAAATTTCGACAGGGGATACTTGCAGCCTATGTTGATCTCACGAAGGCGTTTGACTTAGTGCATCGTGAGTCACTTTGGGAACTTCTGCGACTTCACGGAATCCCGCAAGGACTATTGGTTTGATGACTGGTATGTACTCTGGGACTGAGAGTGCTGTGAAGTGTGAGGGAGGTGTATCCAGCTCTTTTCCTGTGAATATAGGAGTGAGGCAAGGGTGCGTCCTTGCCTCATCACTTTTCAACACTTGTATGGACTGGGTATTGAGCAAAGTTGTAGATCAAAGTGATTGTGGAGCATCCCTCGGCAAAACCAGGATCACTGATCTTGTTTTTGCCGATGATGCAGTAATTTTTGCTGAGTCGCTGGAGGTCCTGGTGATGGCTTTCGAGGCGCTGCACGATGAGGCAAAGCCTTTGGGACTTGAGGTCTCCTGTCTTAAGACCAAGGTCCAGGTGTTAGGAGGCTTACTAAATGAAATAGTACAGTCTGTTCATGCGTGCAGCGAGAACATTGAGATCTTGAAAAGTTTTCATACCTTGGTAGCGCAATCCATAATGACGGCGGGTCTCGTCAAGAAGTCTTACTGCGGATTGTCATAGCCCACGGTGCTATGGACTCGCTTAGCAGGAGAATTTGGCGTTGTCGATACCTGTGCAGGAAGGAAGACAAGATCCGGATCTTCAAGTCATTTGTGATCCCTGCCCTACTCTTTTGGTTGTGAGACATGGACACTAAATAGCGACTTGAGGAGTCAAATCGATGCCTTTGGTAATAAGTGTCCTCGCATATCATGGGGTATCGCGGGGGATGATTACGTGTCCAAATCACGATTGCACCGCCAAAAAAATCGAGGCCTATTACCCTGCATAGACCTTCACGCCAATTCGGAAATATGGCCAAATGGCACCTACCTGAAACCGTTCCTTCCCATCGGGTTGAAATCTGTAAGACAATCCGGCGTGGGGGAGGCCAAAGGGGCACCCACAAGGCTCGTGGCTGGGGCAGTTGATGTTTCTTGTCGAGAGTTGCTTGGGTATGGAAAAGGAGCCTGCATGGGGACTCACGCGGGGTTATCCCCGGGAGGGGCGTAGTAGGGTGGGCGAGGGCGACGGCGCCCCCGGCGTATGCCCCCAATGATTGATATTATATATATATATATATATAATATATATATATATATTTTATATATATAAAATATATTATATATATATATAAAATATATTTTATATATATTTTACATATGCATATGTGTCCTCCTCGGGTCACACTCTTTTGTCTCGGGCACTTCAATGCTACTATTTGAGCTGTGAAGATGGCTATGAGTTATATGTTTGTCCCCATGGCTCCGGTACCAGGAACTTTGACAGTTCTCTCTAAATCTCGCGAGGTCCAAATGATTGAAAATTACAGGTTCTTGGTACAAGACGAAACTGCACCGCGGGAAAATTATATTGTAATATTGGCTGGTAGCAAAGGAGATCGACCACATCATCGTTAGTAAGTACTCGTTGGAGGATCCTCCAGAACTTCAGGGTTTACGGGGGTGCTGAGTTCTTTGCAATCTATCACAAACTTATTATTGCTAACACTTAAGCTTTATTTCAAATCCAGAAGAATCTCAGAGGTAACCATACTGTTTTCATCTTGGAGAAGCTGAAAGACTTGCTTTGGGTAAACGAGTATGTGGCTGTCTCAATCGGTTTAATAATAATAAATAATAATAAATTAATAATAATTTGATTCTTGCCCGGAGGCATACAGACAAAAATAAAGAAACAAAAACAAGCCAAGGAGTACACTTAAGTACTAGAGCAAAAAAAAAAACAAGAACAAAGTACAGGCCCATTAGGGGACTAGTTTCAAGTACATAGAAAAGCATTATGGACAGCTGTGCTACCCCACATTCTGCACAAAACACAGACCCAGCCACCACTGTTGTATAGGTCCACATACATAGGCCGAGCTCTGCCTGACAGAGGTGATGATGGAGCTCGTAGAGAGCTTCACCCTACTCCTTAAACTGAACACGGGTATCGACGGATCACATCCAGATTGTTCACGCCCGTTCCTAGCGAAAGCCTAGGACGAGCTCCACCACCTGGGCAGCCCCAGAAGCCTCTTAAAGGGTGTCAACAACCAGTCGGCAGATGCACCCTAGCGGTCATGGTTTAAGTTTTTGAGAGCTCCGCTCCCGAATTACAAACACCACTATTTTTTCAGCCCCTAAATTTCTACCGTCTCCTTTTTATTTTGTCAAAATTTAATTTATTATTTAAATAATTTATAAAAAAAAATATGGGATATAGGATAAATTATTAAAATATTTTGTATTTGTATAATGAAAATTAATGATATCCCCCTATATATATATATATAATTTTAAAAATTTTTATAAAATATAAATAGGATGAAAAAATAATATATTTTATTATATTTTTTAATATTTAAAAATATAATAAATAAAATTTATTATATAATAAAAAATATAATCCTAATAAGATTATAATAAAAATATAAAATATTTATTAATATAATTAATATAGATAAATTATTTATAAATATATATATTTTTTTAATAATTTTATTTTTTTAATAAAAATTATATTATATGATATATTATAATATATAAATTATACCCAAAATTAACATCACTTACCCATCCTTCAAAAACATAAACCCTACATACATACACATAAAAATGCAATACATCATTACATTAAGGTTTTTAAAAAATATTATAAATATAGTATATATATATAAAATATATATATATATATATTTTATATAAAATTTTAAATATAATATATATATATAATATCATATATATATATATTAATATAAAAATATATATATATATATATTATTAATTTTATATATATAGATATATATATATATTATATATATATATAATATATATAGTATATAATATATATATATATTATAATTTTTAAAATATTATATATATAAAATTAAAATATAAAATACTATACTATATATAAATATAAAAATTATATATATAAAATATAGTATATATATATATTATATATATATATTAAATATATATATATATATATATATATATATTATTATATATATATATAATATATATATAATATATTTTATAATATATATGTTATATTTATATATATATATATATATATATATATATATAAAAATAATATATATATTATATATATATATATTAATATATATATATATATATAATACATATATATATATATATATATATATATATATTATATATATATATATATATATATATATATATATATATATATGTGTAATATATATTAATCTAATATATAAAATATATTATTAATATATATTTTATATATTATTTTATTATATTATATAATATATATTATATATAGTATATATTATATTTTATATATATATCATCATTTATTATATTATATATATTATATTATATATATATTAATTATATATTAAAATTTTATCTCTATATTATATATATATATAATATCAATATTACTTATATATTAAAAAATTATTATTATATATATATATTTTATTGTTATTATATGTAATTGATACCTTAAATTTAAAAAATAGCCAAAATCAACTTGAAATGGCTGAAGGAGAAAAAAAATATCGAAGAGAATAAGAGAATAAGATACAAATTCAAATAACAAAAATAAATTCGATGGCCGAAATTTGCAGCAAGGAAAGAAAATTTAGTCTGAACTGGATATGAAAACAATATTGCAAAGCTCAGAAAATCGCAATTCAATCATTTGGAACGAGTAATTTTAGACCAGGAGATAAATTTTGACCAGAAGGCACGTCACTTTTGCTCAAATTTGTTGATGATGTTGATAGCTACTTTAAAGAACTTCGAGCGCATGGCAAGGAAATATGAGTGGCTTCAGGAGTATTGGATTTCCATCCTAGTACCCACTCACCGGTAAAGCTCAAAAAGCAAGTATTCACTTCTTTGGACCAGCCGGACAAAAATTACAGGGTCAAAAAGAGTATTCTTGATGTTTACGCAATTACCCCGGAGGGTTTATAGGCAGCAATTTGGGAATTTTAAGAATGGCTTCACCAAAACATACTTAGAATTTGTTCAAAAACTTCTTCGAACTTTAAAATGTAGCTCGAAGCCACGGAGACAAATACTATGGGAAATCTCATTTATATAATTGTTTTGGAACTGTTTCAAGTCAAGGTTACCATTCATCATCCTACGACATATAGAAAACAAAGGGAGAAAAGACTTGCGGATTGCAGCGGGGGTTGTCTGTTTGGCCCCATTACCTTATAATTAATCACTCATATCGGGATCGTGGTTATAAACATAATGTAAGATCACCCTCTGCAGGTTTTTTGGGAGAAAGGTATAATATGGAGAGAAAAGGAACTGTTAAAACTATCCCGAACCTGACATTTTGTATTTTACTGTAAAATTTCAAGACATGAATCATAATTTAACCACCCAAGGTGTCCGAACACCAATACTTAACAGAAAAACACAAGAGTTATTTTCCCCTGTTAAAACACACGAGAAAGTAGCTCTTACACACAGTCTCTCATAACCTATCACGATTCTCCGTGATACAGGTTACATGATACACAGTCCGGTGTAAATATAAAGACTATTCCCAGCATCGCCAAAGCTTATACAGAACGTTTAGTTATCGCTAGTTTGAACTCCTAGGTATCTTTCCCTTAACTAAAGTACCCTGGAATCTCCCATTTGTTCGGGTCAGTCGAACTAGCAATTGCTAAGAGCCTTTCCCTATTTCTAATGTTCACTTGTTATTAGGAGATTACATTACAGGCTCTCAATTGTCCCAACGCCTAAAGTAGTTTAAAGATCCTGTCATTCCTTAGCTAGAAAAAAAAATATATCCTGATGTTTTTCATATTTGTGCGCTGATGTGCAGTAAGAAGGACTCAGGCCGCTCATGGTAAAATTCCATCCCCCAAAACACCTCGGGACCCTTGGGAAATGTATATGGTTCAGTGATTTCAAAAGAAGACTTCATAAAAACCAAATGTCAGATTCTTTTTAACGTCGGTCAGGCATTCAGTGTAAATGAGAAGATAAGTTAGATGCCCTGTTACTATTATCGGGAGGGGTTATTGATGAGGGCTAACAGACCACCATAACTCACAGACACCGACACTTGGGGGCCGAAACACATCAAGTATTGTACCTCAGTCCACTCGTAAAACCATAATTGGGACCTGCTGATGACGGACAGGTGGCCCATCTGGTGTCAAGAAACTCTCGCCAAGGTCTTGTCTCGCTTTTATTGGCCTGGGGTACTTAAGGATGTCTCGGATTATAAATTAATGTCATGTGTGTCAAGTTGTGGGAAATCCAAATCAAGTAACTCCTTTAGCTCTCAAACCAATTCCAGTGACGTCAGAGCCATTCGAGAAAGTGGTGATTGACTGTGTAGGTCCGCTGCCTAATACAAAAAAGGCAACGAGTATATTTTAGCCAATAATGACCCCACTATTAGTTCTCCAGAAGCTATTCCTATAAATAATATTTTTAGCCAAAACCATTGTAAAACAATTGCTTCAGTTTTGTATTAAAGTGGGGATTCTAATGTCGTGCAAACTAGTAGGTTTAGTTAGGGTCTACTGATGGGTCAAACTGAAAGGGCGTGTAGTATAACTAGCCACCTTTTGAGCAAGTCATCCAAGATATTGGTGTACATCATGTTACATCCTTTCTAATAGACCCCAGTCACAAGGTAGCTTGGAAAAATTCCATCAAACTCTTAAAACTATGCTAAAACAGTATTGCTTCGAAAGGGAGCAGGGACTGGATGAAGCTAGATTGGCTTTTATTTGCTATCAGGGAAAGTCCGCAAGAGAGTCCCAGGGGATTCCCCCTCTAAGTTGTTGTTCGGGAGGGAGGTCACTGGACCACTCAAGCTACTGAAGGATAGATAATGGATGCAACCCGGGCCAGTAGCGAACACACCCGTGGGACAGTACATAATAGCTTGCGGACAAAAACCTCTCAGTTCACTGGGCACTAAGTGTTCCACAGTCGACCATAGCGCGGTAGGAAGGAGCGGAGGTAATGTTCCGTCCTCGCGAAGGGCACAGTCACCTGCAGGAAGGTCGATGTTGTGGGCCGCACAGTTACATGGGCGGCGGTGCCCGTCTCCTTCCAGGAGAATGGCGTGTTGGTCCCCGTTGACTGAATCCCTTTTCTGAGCGGAGATGAGGACGGCTTGAGTCTTGTCAGGTGCAAAGTTGACCTTGCCATCTTTTGCCCAAGAGGCAATACTCTGCAGTGCCTGGGTTTTTATCGTATGACTGTGTTTGTGGCGGTCACTCTCTCACAGGTGAATGTGACAGGGGACGTTTTTTCTGCTGGCGTAAAGTTCCTTTTGGGGCCTTTTTTTTAGGAATCAGTCCTCGTAGGTCTTAATT
>JACEEZ010012070.1:5000-24646 GCA_016584305.1 Chionoecetes opilio | reverse complement strand
TCACTGGCAAGTTTAAATGCTCATAAAAGTGTTAGTGTGATGGAATATTACTGTTTTTTTTTTAAATTTAGTTTTCACAGCCCTTCTGCTTTTTCTAAGTCTTTTATTAAGTTTGTCCTTTCTTTAGATTTTACCCTTTTTAATTCACTTTGTATCTTTTGCTTTTTCAATATAGTATTAAATTTACCCTATTCCTATGCAAATTGTACTTATGCCTGGCTTTGTGATATTCTTTTCTTACTTTCCAACACTGATTATCATAGCTCTCTAAGGTGGCTTTATTACTCTTTTTGTAGATATGTTTTCCTCTTATATTGTGGAAAGGTTGTAAGTGCAGGCTCAATCAAAATTTGCTTTAGTTCCTGATTAATATCATCGACAGATAATTCATCTATATATGCTACTAGCCGCAAAGCCGCCCTCCGGGCGGACTTTTTGGCTAGCTCCTGCGGAGGGCTATTAGTGGTGGGCCTTTGGCCCACCACCTGTGTTTGGTGGGCCGAAGGCCCACCAAACACGATCTCCAGATAGCCCCTTCTAACTTTCCTGAAATCACGGATGTAGAAATGTATGTATTCCCCCCACCCATTCACTCACCCATTACCCATCACCCCCCACCCATTCACTCACCCATTACCCATCACCCCCCACCCATTCACTCACCCATTACCCATCACCCCCCACCTATTCCCTCACCCATCACCCATCATCCCCAACCCATCACCCCCCACCCATTCACTCACCCATCATTACCCATCACCCCACCAATTCACTCACCCATTACCCATCACCCTACATCAAGGTTTCCTCAATTCTCGCAACCCACTTTTTTTTCACAATTATCGCTAATAGGCTGCTAAAATAAAAATAAAAAATAAAAAATCGGATCATCTCATAATTGGGCTTAAAACCTTCCCCTGGTCAACCCGGTTCCAAAAATGTGCCATATGAGGTGATTGTGCCACGGGGGGCGGAACCTATACCAGACACACACACACACACACACACACAGACAGACACACTTTCGCTTATATTTACCATTACCCATCACCCCCTACCTATTCCCTCACCCATCACCCATCACCCCCAACCCATCACCCCCCCACCCATGCACTCACCCATCACCCCACACCCATTACCCATCACCCCACCCATTCACTCACCCATTACCCATAAACCCTAACCCTACATCAAGGTTTCCTCAATTCTCGCAACCCACTTTTTTTTTCCACAATTATCGCTAATAGGCTGCTAAAACAAAACAAAAAAAAAAGATCGGATCATCTCATAATTGGGCTTAAAACCTTCCCCTGGTCAACCCGGTTTCCAAAAATGTGCCATATGAGTTGATTGCGCCACGGGGGGCGGAACCTATACCAGACACACACACACACACCACACACACACACACCACACACACACACACACACACACACACACACACACACACACACACACACACAGACAGACAGACAGACAGAGAGACACACTTTTGCTTATATTATTATAGATTACCCATCACCCCCCACCTATTCCCAAAAATTATATAAAAATATACATTCCATATAAATATCGGTCAGCGGTTCGAGCCCACCAGGTTTGTCCTGGCGTGATGGCGCTATGTATAGTCAATAACCTTGTCGTTGGTACTTGCAAGTGTCTAGATAGGATCAAAGTATCTTATCCATATAAATAGAAATATAGACACTGGATACTTTTGTTAATTACTGATTAGAGTAAATTTATGGTCCATGAGTGATTTGGTATATTATGTAATTTCTTTGTATGCATTTTTGCGAACAATAAAATATCTATCTATCTATCTATCTATATATCTATCGTTCACGCCTCAAGTACAAACATCTGCTGGTCTGTTATCTGGTAAGGGATGCCACATATCCATCGTTCAAGCACAGTGGATAGCAAGAGGCTGCAACTTTCAATGTCAATATTATAATGTGTATTACGTATATACCGAACACACTTTCTTAAATAGATTGATATTTTTTCCTCGACAACATTCCTATCTTTTTCTTCACTTGGGAACTCAAAGCACCAGAAGGGTTTGATGAAACATTATTTTTCCCCTTGGGAGTCTGGAAAATATAGGAAATCACCCTATTGATTCTTTTTTTTTCCTTCTTTCATTCCAGTTATAACATTTCTCATTTACTATTGTATTTGCTGCAAAAATAGAATTGCGTGGCAATTGTATGTTCTGTCAGGCAGCTTATTATTAGAATAATCCATTGTTCTGCAAAACAGCTGTAACTAGGGGGGGGGCACTCAGTAGAGCGCATACCTCCGCCCGAATATTTCATCAATTATATATATATATATTATATATATATAGATATATATATATATATATATATATATATATATATATATATAATATATATATATATATATATATATATATATATATATATATATATATATATATTATATATATATATATATATATATATATATATATATATATATAATATATATATATATATGCATTATGCACTCAGTATGAGCGCATACCTCCGGCCGAATATTTCATCAATTGGTTGCCATGGCAACATTTGTCAATAGATATCATCCAAAATTAAATCAGTTCTTCCTTATACCAAATAGACTTGGTATACCGAGTTTGGTCCAAATCTATTCGTAACTTGTCGAGAAATTATGTACACTAACAAACAGACAGACAGACAGACAGACAGACAGACAGACAGACAGACAGACAGACAGACAGACAGACAGACAGACAGATCGGGGTGCAAACATAACCCCTCCAACTTCGTTGGCGGAGGTAATTAACTTCAAAAAGGTTGCAAAACAGTAAAGAGATTATGGCACATGAAATATGGACCGTTGGTTTGCACCGCCACTGAGGGTTGCTGTGGGACCTCACAACCCACGCATCAACAACAATGTATTTTACTGTGTTTCTATCGCTACTCAATATCTGATGAACTCACATGACGGCAGCAATAGGACCACCAAAATCCCAGCCTGACACATCTGCATAGCGTCATACTCCTGTCGATATTCTCTTTTCTTGATCTACACGTTCACATCGTCAAAAATACATTTTCCTCCAATCGTATAAGAGTTAAGATCCAGAGCAGCCTGCCTGAGAGAATAAACTTAAACATGGTGTAACGCGGGAAAATGGGTTAAAACTTTTGACTCATAACTGACGAAGAGTTTACATTGAATGGGAGGGGGTAAAGTAATATATAAATGTCGAGTAATGAAGTTAATAATTTTCCTCCACTCCTCACTGTCCTCAGTTCTGAATCACTATATACAAATATATTGTGATATATTTTTATACCGGCGGTAGCTGGCAACGTCAGCTGGCTAGGCAAGGAGGTGGGCGAGACGCCATATTAGTTGTCTGTAGCGGTCCACGTGTCACAGTGGAGAGTCGTGCAGGGGAGGTGTGGTTTTCACCCTTGGGTAAGGTAAGTACAGGGAAAAGGTGTTGGTAGAGATGTAGATGAGATTCATTGACTATATTATCTGTGATAACCTGAAAACTAATGGAAGGTGTTATTCATAGGGTCCAAGGTAGCTTTGAAAAGACGGCTGGATGAGCCGTGGGGAACACCTGTGAACGCCTCTGTGTGAACACCAAGGATACAGATAAGGTTTAGTCTTATAGCTGGAGTGTGTGGACATTGATACTTGACTCAGCAAATCAGTGACGGGAACTTTAGTTAATGATTTAGGTTTAGAGAGTGTACATATGATTACGTTCGTGAGCACGAGCTGATACTCGCGTCGTGTCGTGGTTGTTAGCATTAAGCATATTATTAAGTGGAGAGATACGTTAATGATTTAGGTTTAGAGAGTGTATATATGATTACGTTCGTGAGCACGAGCTGATACTCGCGTCGTGTCGTTGTTGTTAGCATTAAGCAATTATTAAGCGGAGAGATACGTTAATGATTTAGGTTAAGACGGAGGTGGGAAGTAATTACTGGTGAATCAGTAAAACAGACAATATACTAAGATAAAGATAACGAGTTGTTATCTTTTACACCCATTAGTTCTAACATATTTTCTTAATCATATATTTTTTTTCTCCCACTTATTGTAGGTGGTGGCAGCATAATAGCGAGAATTGTGGAGCCCTCATGAATTAAACAACAAAGCAATAAACCTATAAAGGGGGGGCGCTACAGCTGGTGGCAGCGGTGGGATTCATTTAAAGATTCCTCGTACCCACGCGCTAACTAATTTCTTTTTATTTTCCAAGTGCCAGTGTCCAGTGATCACCATTCATGTATAGGGTAGCGCTTGTTAAGGGACCTGACTATGACAGAGTACATCTAGAGAACAAATGTATAGGTACGGTACGGTTAGGTTGCCGTACCTTACGGTAAGGTTAAGGTTAGGTGGAAAAGGTACGGTAAGGTTAGATTTCCGTAACTTACGGTGAGGTTAGGGTTAGGTTAGGGTAACAGCTGGTATAGTGTAAAATCAGTGTTGAGGCTTGGGAGACGCCCCAGCAAGTAAGCAACTTCGGAGGGTTGTCGTGGCCGTAATAGCCACCGTGGAAAGCCCAACATTAGGACCTAGTATTAGCAAACACTAGTTAGAAAAATAAGGAGAGAAATATTTTTTTTTAATTACGGAAGGGAATTTTTTTTTAAGATGGAGGATTTGATTGATTTTTCAGTAGAGGATTTGGAGGATTTCCTCTAGAAGGGAGCAAAGGGTAGAGAGCTTAAGAAGGAGGAAGTAGTAACACACGAGAGAGTCGAAACCAGTCCAGAACAATACGCGTAGTTCAAGTGAATGAGTCAGTTAGAACAAGAAGTGGAAAGAACGAAAGAAACTGCTGAGTCATTGTTGAAAAATAAGGAAGAGGAGAAGGAAGTCAGGAGACCAGTGATATCATTGATAAAGCCTAGAGATATACGAATGCTGAACCTCAGTGATTTACAGGGAATTAAAGCCGAGGGAAGGTTGACAGTTTTCCTTTCCCAAGTAGAAAGTTGTTCAGAGGATTTGGAGGAGAGAAAGAGGATCCTTATGACAAGAGTGGACCCACAGTTAGCACTATACGTACAGAACGCCCTCAGTGAGTACAGATTTATATCATGGGACACCCTAACTTATTGGTTATGCGAAGAACTAACAGACAATAATGTCGACAGAATCCTTAACAGCATTTCGGAGGTCAAGTATGATTGGCTGGAAGATCCCCAAGATTTCGCAACTAAACTCAAATGCAAATACGCCATTCTGGAAGCAAAGTCAAAATATCCAGGAGAAGTTTCCCGTAGGGATAAGATCATGAAATCGAAACTGTTGAGAGGATTTCCAGGCCACAGCAAGGAGAAATTAGAGCTTTACATAGATGAACAATTCCCACTGAGAAAATTCATAGAAAAAGTGTAGACTGAGAGGGCCATCGCCATCGGAAGAGACACAAATAGAATATGTGCGGTAAACCAGACCCGGCAGCTGCCAGAGATAACACCCGCTCCCCAGAGTATTCCTCCCAATAAACAGGAACTGTCAGCCAGTCAGTCAGAAATAAGAGAACTGCGAGCACAGATGGAAGGATTGGGAGGAAATTACAAGAATTGAGAATAGGTAACGACCAGAAGCCACCCAGTTTAGATTGGAAAAGGGATTCCCAAACGTTTTGTCTCTATTGTAGAATGAACAACCACACAGCCGCAGACTGTAGAAGGAAGCCAGGTAGCAACGCTTGTTTCGATTGCTGGAGAGTAGGATGTAGGAGAGGTAGTCCAAATTGTCCGGGGAGGAAAGGATCCTCCCGGTGACTAGTTAAACATCAATCCCCAATAATCCCCTTAGCCATTAATGACCACGTCACGGAAGTTTTAGTAGAAACAGGAAGCGAATATTCACTTATAAAGAAGAGCGCAGGCTTAGACTTACAACTTAAAATAAGAACCCACAGTAACATCCCTAGTTTGACCGGCATAACTGACAAGGAGTTGAGAATCTTAGGTCAAGTAAGAGTAAAGATACCCCTAGGAACAGATAAAACAATAGAAGTGTCAATGTTAGTAGTTCCAGACCAGTATTTATCCACCCAAGCCCTGATAGGGATGAAGATAATAGGACTAGAAGAAATGACAATAAATTACAAACAAAATAAAATCATGTGGGCTAACCTAACTTACCCCTTGAATTTTGTTGAACATCGATACGGCACCATAAGAGCAGTTAAGAGCGAGGAGTGCAAAGATGAAGTGCATAAATCAAGCTGTCATATAAGAATACAGCAAAGCGTGACCATAAGACCAGAAAGAACTCAATGGTTAGAGTTACCAGTGGACGAGATAGAGGGAACCATTCTCTTGGTGGAAACTAGGAAAAGACAAGTCCAACATATAGCACCGATGTGTGTCCAGGTTACTAAAGAAAGAACTATCTTTCTACCAATACTTAATAACAGTAATGGGCAGGGTGAAGTTACGTTCTGGTACAGTTCGCTAAGTATAGAGTAGTAAACTCAGAAGAAATTAAAGACCAGCAAGTTACGGCAGGACCAACGTTGTATCACCACTAGGAGAGTAACGCTATGTTACCCCATAGTGATGTTAGCCAAGGTAGTGGTACTCGACAGGAACGAATACAGGATATTCTAGAAAAGGGAGACTGGAAGCACCTAAGTGGACAGGAGAGACACTATCTTTTCGCCTTAATAAAACAACATCATGACTTATTTATCTTAGATGCAGGAGAACTAGGCACCATGAAAACTGAACCAGCTCATATTCAGGTGTTAGATCCAAAACTGTGTAGAGGAGTCACATATAGGTATCCGGAGAAAGCTAAGGAACTAATAGCTAAAATCTTGAGAGAAATGGAAGAGAAGGACATAATAGAAAATTCCACAGCGGCGTGGTTAAGTCCTATGGTTAAGTACTGGTTAACAAACCGAATGGGGAAAAAAGGATGTGTCTGGATTATAGGAAAGTGAATCAACATTTAGCCACTGATATACACCCCCTACCTAAATTAGAAGAGTTAGTAGAATCGGTAGCGGGCTATGAATACTATGCCACCCTAGATATGAAAGATACATATTATCAAGTACTGTAAGAAGAAAGTAGTAAAGATCTAACAACTTTCAGTGAAGGAATATCCTTGTACAGATTCAAAAGACTTCCCTTTGGATTGAATTGCAGTGCGGCAATTTTCTCTCGCAAATTAGCCCAGATCCTAACCCCTTTACTGAAAGAGAATTGGCTTAAAAATTATCTGGATGACATAATTCTGATGGCACCCAGTTACGAAATCTTATTGGAAAGGATCGATAGGTTATTTGGACATCTGACTAAATTTGGAGTCAAATTAAATCTGACCAAATGTAAAATAGGGCAAAGAGAAGTTAGTTTTCTGGGACACTTAACGAACAAGGAATTTAACGTAAAGATAACACTAATGTAGGACAAGACGCCCCGACAAGTAAGCAGCTTTTGCGGGTTGTCGTGGCAGTAATAGCCACCTTAAAAAAGCAGAAGTGGTAGTAATGGAGGAAGAACTTGAACGACCACCTTGGTCCTAGAGAGAGGAGGCCAGTGAGGAGATACGTGAATATTATAATGACAGAAATGTTAATCTCTAGTGAGAAAGAGATTAACTTTCACCACTTTCTCTAGTGACAGAGAGAAAGAGATTTTGATGAAGGTCCCCTAGA
Organism: Chionoecetes opilio; assembly: GCA_016584305.1. NCBI lineage: Eukaryota > Metazoa > Arthropoda > Malacostraca > Decapoda > Majidae > Chionoecetes > Chionoecetes opilio. The sequence continues at coordinate 16,959 of JACEEZ010012070.1, read as the reverse complement.
CAGATTTGTAAAGGTTATAAATTCTTGCTTTAGAGGGTGTACATAGGTTGCACTAAACACTAAACCCGCAAAGGATGTCGTTAGACCCGAGGATGTGCTGGCCTCTGAGCTTTGCTCGTAGGGTGATAGACGCAGGGTAGTTTGGACCGTAAAAATTTAGGCATGCCATTACTAGTAAAAGNTGTTCCCATTTCATTGTATTTGAAAGTTTAAAACCCTATCTATGCAAATTGTACTTATGCTGGCTTTGTGTATTCTTTCTACTTTCCAACACTGATTATCATAGCTCTCTAAGGTGGCTTTATTACTCTTTTTGTAGATATGTTTTCCTCTTAATATTGTGGAAAGGTTGTAAAGTGCAGGCTCAATCAAATTTGCTTTAGTTCCTGTTTAATATCATCGACAGATAATTCATCTATATATGCTACTAGCCGCAAAGCCGCCCTCCGGGCGGACTTTTTGGCTAGCTCCTGCGGAGGGCTATTAGTGGTGGGCCTTTGGCCCACCACCTGTGTTTGGTGGGCCGAAGGCCCACCAAACACTGACTCTCCAGATAGCCCCTTCTAATTTTCCTGAAATCACGGATGTAGAAATGTATGTATTCCCCCACCCATTCACTCACCCATTACCCATCACCCCCCACCCATTCACTCACCCATTACCATCACCCCCCACCCATTCACTCACCATTACCCATCACCCCCCACCTATTCCCTCACCCATCACCCATCATCCCCAACCCATCACCCCCCACCCATTCACTCACCCATCATTACCCATCACCCCACCAATTCACTCACCCATTACCCATCACCCTACATCAAGGTTTCCTCAATTCTCGCAACCCACTTTTTTTTCACAATTATCGCTAATAGGCTGCTAAAATAAAAATAAAAAATAAAAAATCGGATCATCTCATAATTGGGCTTAAAAACCTTCCCTGGTCAACCCGGTTCCAAAAATGTGCCATATGAGGTGATTGTGCCCGGGGGCGGAACCTATACCAGACACACACACACACACACACACACAGACAGACACACTTTCGCTTATATTTACCATTACCCATCACCCCCTACCTATTCCCTCACCCATCACCCATCACCCCCAACCCATCACCCCCACCCATGCACTCACCCATCACCCCACACCATTACCCATCACCCCACCCATTCACTCACCATTACCCATCACCCTAACCCTACATCAAGGTTTCCTCAATTCTCGCAACCCACTTTTTTTTCCACAATTATCGCTAATAGGCTGCTAAAACAAAACAAAAAAAAAAAGATCGGATCATCTCATAATTGGGCTTAAAACCTTCCCCTGGTCAACCCGGTTCCAAAAATGTGCCATATGAGTTGATTGCGCCACGGGGGGCGGAAACCTATACCAGACACACACACACACACACACACACACACACACACACACACAACACACACACACACAACACACACACACACACACACACAGACAGACAGACAGACAGAGAGACACACTTTTGCTTATATTATTATAGATTACCCATCACCCCCCACCTATTCCCAAAAAATTATATAAAAATATACATTCCATATAAATATCGGTCAGCGGTTCGAGCCCACCAGGTTTGTCCTGGCGTGATGGCGCTATGTATAGTCAATAACCTTGTCGTTGGTACTTGCAAAGTGTCTAGATAGGATCAAAGTATCTTTTCCATATAAATAGAAATATAGACACTGGATACTTTTGTTAATTACTGATTAGAGTAAATTATGGTCCATGAGTGATTTGGTATATTATGTAATTTCTTTGTATGCATTTTTGCGAACAATAAAATATCTATCTATCTATCTATCTATATATCTATCGTTCACGCCTCAAGTACAAACATCTGCTGGTCTGTTATCTGGTAAAGGGATGCCACATATCCATCGTTCAAGCACAGTGGATAGCAAAAGGCTGCAACTTTCAATGTCAATATTTATAATGTGTATTACGTATATACCGAACACACTTTCTTAAATAGATTGATATATTTTTTTCCTCGACAACATTCCTATCTTTTTCTTCACTTGGGAACTCAAAGCACCAGAAGGGTTTGATGAAACATTATTTTTCCCCTTGGAGTCTGGAAAATATAGGAAATCACCCTATTGATTCTTTTTTTTTCCTTCTTTCATTCCAGTTATAACATTTTCTCATTTACTATTGTATTTGCTGCAAAAATAGAATTGCGTGGCAATTGTATGTTCTGTCAGGCAGCTTATTATTAGAATAATCCATTGTTCTGCAAAACAGCTGTAACTAGGGGGGGGGGCACTCAGTAGAGCGCATACCTCCGCCCGAATATTTCATCAATTATATATATATATATATATATATATATATATATATATATATATATATTTTATTTTATATATGATTATATATATAATATATATATATATATATATATATATATATATAATATATATATATATATATATATATATATATATATATATATATATATATATATATATATATATATATGCATTATGCACTCAGTATGAGCGCATACCTCCGGCCGAATATTTCATCAATTGGTTGCCATGGCAACATTTGTCAATAGATATCATCCAAAATTAAATCAGTTCTTCCTTATACCAAATAGACTTGGTTAAAACCGAGTTTGGTCCAAATCTATTCGTAACTGTCGAGAAATTATGTACACTAACAAACAGACAGACAGACAGACAGACCAGACAGACAGACAGACAGACAGACAGACAGACAGAACAGACAGACAGATCGGGGTGCAACATAACCCCTCCAACTTCGTTGGCGGAGTAATTAACTTCAAAAAGGTTGCAAAACAGTAAAGAGATTATGGCACATGAAATATGGACCGTTGGTTTGCACCGCCACTGAGGGTTGCTGTGGGACCTCACAACCCACGCATCAACAACAATGTATTTTACTGTGTTTCTATCGCTACTCAATATCTGATGAACTCACATGACGGCAGCAATAGGACCACCAAAATCCCAGCCTGACACATCTGCATAGCGTCATACTCCTGTCGATATTCTCTTTTCTTGATCTACACGTTCACATCGTCAAAAATACATTTTCCTCCAATCGTATAAGAGTTAAGATCCAGAGCAGCCTGCCTGAGAGAATAAACTTAAACATGGTGTAACGCGGGAAAATGGGTTAAAACTTTTGACTCATAACTGACGAAGAGTTTACATTGAATGGGAGGGGGTAAAGTAATATATAAATGTCGAGTAATGAAGTTAATAATTTTCCTCCACTCCTCACTGTCCTCAGTTCTGAATTCACTATATACAAATAATTGTGATATATTTTTATACCGGCGGTAGCTGGCAACGTCAGCTGGCTAGGCAAGGAGGGGGCGAGACGCCATATTAGTTGTCTGTAGCGGTCCACGTGTCACAGTGGGGGAGTCGTGCAGGGAGGTGTTTTCACCCTTGGGAAAGGTAAGTACAGGGAAAAGGTGTTGGTAGAGATGTAGATGAGATTCATTGACTATATTATCTGTGATAACCTGAAAACTAATGGAAGGTGTTATTCATAGGGTCCAAGGTAGCTTTGAAAAGACGGCTGGATGAGCCGTGGGGAACACCTGTGAACGCCTCTGTGTGAACACCAAGGATACAGATAAGGTTTAGTCTTATAGCTGGAGTGTGTGGACATTGATACTTGACTCAGCAAATCAGTGACGGGAACTTTAGTTAATGATTTAGGTTTAGAGAGTGTACATATGATTACGTTCGTGAGCACGAGCTGATACTCGCGTCGTGTCGTGGTTGTTAGCATTAAGCATATTATTAAGTGGAGAGATACGTTAATGATTTAGGTTTAGAGAGTGTATATATGATTACGTTCGTGAGCACGAGCTGATACTCGCGTCGTGTCGTTGTTGTTAGCATTAAGCATATTATTAAGCGGAGAGATACGTTAATGATTTAGGTTAAGACGGAGGTGGGAAGTAATTACTGGTGAATCAGTAAACAGACAATATACTAAGATAAAGATAACGAGTTGTTATCTTTTACACCCATTAGTTCTAACATATTTTCTTAATCATATATTTTTTTTCTCCCACTTATTGTAGGTGGTGGCAGCATAATAGCGAGAATTGTGGAGCCCTCATGAATTAACAACAAAGCAATAAACCTATAAAGGGGGGGCGCTACAGCTGGTGGCAGCGGTGGGATTCATTTAAAGATTCCTCGTACCCACGCGCTAACTAATTTCTTTTTATTTTCCAAGTGCCAGTGTCCAGTGATCACATTCATGTATAGGGTAGCGCTTGTTAAGGGACCTGACTATGACAGAGTACATCTAGAGAACAAATGTATAGGTACGGTACGGTTAGGTTGCCGTACCTTACGGTAAGGTTAAGGTTAGGTGGAAAAGGTACGGTAAGGTTAGATTTCCGTAACTTACGGTGAGGTTAGGGTTAGGTTAGGGTAACAGCTGGTATAGTGTAAATCAGTGTTGAGGCTTGGGAGACGCCCCAGCAAGTAAGCAACTTCGGAGGGTTGTCGTGGCCGTAATAGCCACCGTGGAAAGCCCAACATTAGACCTAGTATTAGCAAACACTAGTTAGAAAAATAAGGGAGAGAAATATTTTTTTTTAATTACGGAAGGGAATTTTTTTTTAAGATGGAGGATTTGATTGATTTTTCAGTAGAGGATTTGGAGGATTTCCTCTAGAAGGGAGCAAAGGGTAGAGAGCTTAAGAAGGAGGAAGTAGTAACACACGAGAGAGTCGAAACCAGTCCAGAACAATACGCGTAGTTCAAGTGAATGAGTCAGTTAGAACAAGAAGTGGAAAGAACGAAAGAAACTGCTGAGTCATTGTTGAAAAATAAGGAAGAGGAGAAGGAAGTCAGGAGACCAGTGATATCATTGATAAAGCCTAGAGATATACGAATGCTGAACCTCAGTGATTTACAGGGAATTAAACCCGAGGGAAGGTTGACATTTTTTCCTTTCCAAGTAGAAAGTTGTTCAGAGGATTTGGAGGAGAGAAAGAGGATCCTTATGACAAGAGTGGACCCACAGTTAGCACTATACGTACAGAACGCCTCAGTGAGTACAGATTTATATCATGGGACACCCTAACTTATTGGTTATGCGAAGAACTAACAGACAATAATGTCGACAGAATCCTTAACAGCATTTCGGAGGTCAAGTATGATTGGCTGGAAGATCCCCAAGATTTCGCAACTAAACTCAAATGCAAATACGCCATTCTGGAAGCAAAGTCAAAATATCCAGGAGAAGTTTCCCGTAGGGATAAGATCATGAAATCGAAACTGTTGAGAGGATTTCCAGGCCACAGCAAGGAGAAATTAGAGCTTTACATAGATGAACAATTCCCACTGAGAAAATTCATAGAAAAGTGTAGACTGAGAGGGCCATCGCCATCGGGAAAAGACACAAATAGAATATGTGCGGTAAACCAGACCCGGCAGCTGCCAGAGATAACACCCGCTCCCAGAGTATTCCTCCCAATAAACAGGAACTGTCAGCCAGTCAGTCAGAAATAAGAGAACTGCAAGCACAGATGGAAGGATTGGGGAGGAAATTACAAGAATTGAGAATAGGTAACGACCAGAAGCCACCAGTTTAGATTGGAAAAGGGATTCCCAAACGTTTTGTCTCTATTGTAGAATGAACAACCACACAGCCGCAGACTGTAGAAGAAGCCAGGTAGCAACGCTTGTTTCGATTGCTGGAGAGTAGGATGTAGGAGAGGTATCCAAAAATTTTCCGGGGAGGAAAGGATCCTCCCGGTGACTAGTTAAACATCAATCCCCAATAATCCCCTTAGCCATTAATGACCACGTCACGGAAGTTTTAGTAGAAACAGGAAGCGAATATTCACTTATAAAGAAGAGCGCAGGCTTAGACTTACAACTTAAAATAAGAACCCACGTAACATCCCTAGTTTGACCGGCATAACTGACAAGGAGTTGAGAATCTTAGGTCAAGTAAGAGTAAAGATACCCCTAGGAACAGATAAAACAATAGAAGTGTCAATGTTAGTAGTTCCAGACCAGTATTTATCCACCCAAGCCCTGATAGGGATGAAGATAATAGGACTAGAAGAAATGACAATAAATTACAAACAAAATAAAATCATGTGGGCTAACCTAACTTACCCCTTGAATTTTGTTGAACATCGATACGGCACCATAAGAGCAGTTAAGAGCGAGGAGTGCAAAGATGAAGTGCATAAATCAAGCTGTCATATAAGAATACAGCAAAGCGTGACCATAAGACCAGAAAGAACTCAATGGTTAGAGTTACCAGTGGACGAGATAGAGGGAACCATTCTCTTGGTGGAAACTAGGAAAAGACAAGTCCAACATATAGCACCGATGTGTGTCCAGGTTACTAAAGAAAGAACTATCTTTCTACCAATACTTAATAACAGTAATGGGCAGCTGAAGTTACGTTCTGGTACAGTTCGCTAAGTATAGAGTAGTAAACTCAGAAGAAATTAAAGACCAGCAAGTTACGGCAGGACCACGTTGTCTCACCACTAGGATGAGTAACGCTATGTTACCCGATAGTGATGTTAGCCAAGGTAGTGGTACTCGACAGGAACGAATACAGGATATTCTAGAAAAGGGAGACTGGAAGCACCTAAGTGGACAGGAGAGACACTATCTTTTCGCCTTAATAAAACAACATCATGACTTATTTATCTTAGATGCAGGAGAACTAGGCACCATGAAAAAATGAACCAGCTCATATTTAGGTGTTTAGATCCAAAACTGTGTAGAGGAGTCACATATAGGTATCCGGAGAAAGCTAAGGAACTAATAGCTAAAATCTTGAGAGAAATGGAAGAGAAGGACATAATAGAAAATTCCACAGCGGCGTGGTTAAGTCCTATGGTTAAGTACTGGTTAACAAACCGAATGGGGAAAAAAGGATGTGTCTGGATTATAGGAAAGTGAATCAACATTTAGCCACTGATATACACCCCCTACCTAAATTAGAAGAGTTAGTAGAATCGGTAGCGGGCTATGAATACTATGCCACCCTAGATATGAAAGATACATATTATCAAGTACTGTAAGAAGAAAGTAGTAAAGATCTAACAACTTTCAGTGAAGGAATATCCTTGTACAGATTCAAAAGACTTCCCTTTGGATTGAATTGCAGTGCGGCAATTTTCTCTCGCAAATTAGCCCAGATCCTAACCCTTTACTGAAGAGAATTGGCTTAAAAATTATCTGGATGACATAATTCTGATGGCACCCAGTACGAAATCTTATTGGAAAGGATCGATAGGTTATTGGACATCTGACTAAATTTGGAGTCAAATTAAATCTGACCAAATGTAAAATAGGGCAAAGAGAAGTTAGTTTTCTGGGACACTTAACGAACAAGGAATTTAACGTAAAGATAACACTAATGTAGGACAAGACGCCCCGACAAGTAAGCAGCTTTTGCGGGTTGTCGTGGCAGTAATAGCCACCTTAAAAAAGCAGAAGTGGTAGTAATGGAGGAAGAACTTGAACGACCACCTTGGTCCTAGAGAGAGGAGGCCAGTGAGGAGATACGTGAATATTATAATGACAGAAATGTTAATCTCTAGTGAGAAAGAGATTAACTTTCACCACTTTCTCTAGTGACAGAGAGAAAGAGATTTTGATGAAGGTCCCCTAGACAGATTTGTAAAGGTTATAAATTCTTGCTTTAGAGGGTGTACATAGGTTGCACTAAACACTAAACCCGCAAAGGATGTCGTTAGACCCGAGGATGTGCTGGCCTCTGAGCTTTGCTCGTAGGGTGATAGACGCAGGAGTACGTAATTTAGGGTACGCCGTATAACAAAAATTCTTTTTCTCAACTTTGGCATGCCAATTTACTATGTAAAATGGAATTCTAAGACGATTTTATCTGCTTCCATTTTTGCATTTGAGCAATTCTTACTATGCAAAATTGCACTTTTATATTGCATCCTTATCGAATAATGCTTAAATGAGTACGCAGTGTCCGGTTGGTCCTGTGTATTGCATCATGCACCAATATGAGCTCCAAATGACTAGCGTGGTAAGCTCTTTCTGATCAGTTGGTTCATCAGGCACTACATCACAGTGTCACAGCCTCTACGTTGGCCTAGAACGTGTCCATCATGTCCTTCTTAGACCTGAAGCAGGGCATGGTCTCCCGGTGGTGGGCCCGAGCCCGGATGAACCCGTCTCTGGCCTGCTGCCCCACCACTGCTGCCGCAGCCTTTGTCACCTGCTTCACGACTCTTTCGGTGATCTGAGTGTGGATAGAGAACTCCGGAACCTCGTACGGCTTGACCAGGATCGCCTGGATCTGATCCCTGGACAGTGAACAGGTGAATGCCGGCTCGTGCACCTGGCCAGGCTGCAAGCTAATCAGTGTCTGCAAGCTGGTGGCTGACAAGTTCAGCTTGGGTGTGATGCGAGGTCTTACACTGGTGTCCCTATACTCCTCGCCAGCCCTCAGCTTCAAAATCTGGGTCACGGCGAACCTGCGGTCGTCCTCACTCTGACTCGCCATCAGCGAGAGGAGGACACATTCTGAGTGTGCGAACCATGCTCCTGTCCGCACGTAGAAGGTCACAGCTGTTTGGACCTTCTTGGGCTGCGACCTCATCACTCTGAGCTGCGTGAGGATGTGCTTGGGGCCGTCCTCTAGTCTGTGGTGAACCTTGATGTCGTAGTAGAGTTTGAAGTACACCTGCAGGCAGTACTTGACTAGGATTTCCAGGGTGTTCAGTTCTTTGCCAGTCAGTCCATGCTTTCTGGTCCACATGTACACGAGCGACTGGGCTGTGGTGAGCCATCTGGAGTGGGACACCTTGCCACACTTGATCTCCTGCAGCTCGAACGGGAGAACGCCCCGCTTCACAGCCTGGACCAGCTGGTAGGAGACCTGCTGGTCAGTGGACATGTTGACCAGGATATACTTCGGTATCTCCGTGAGATGTTCACCGCCTGGCACTCCTCTGAACTCTGCGTTGTACTGCATCTCATTCACGCTGGACAGCAGACTGCACACTGGACCCGTGAAGCCAGTGTCAGATGAGGTAGGCCCGTCGATGCTGGTGATAAGGTGGCGCAGGGGCAACTCGTTTGTGTGCAACACGCATATACTCCAGAAGAGCTTACGTCCCAGCATCTTCTCCAAATGGGCGTAAGTACCACTCTTCCACCCCGTGTTGGCCCTAGTTGAGTCACCTTGCAGTACGATCAGTGAGTCGGTGGAGTCGTATGTCACCAGCAGATCATAGAGAGCCTGAGCCACCTTGAACGCAGGCTTCTCAGGTGGCACCGGATCCTCTGGTACAAAGTGCCAAAGGTACCTTCTAGATGGCTCCTCTGTCACTGACACATGCTCCTCCCTGATCAACCTTGGGTGCAGTTTCCCATAGCTGTCGGGCACCATCGCCCTGGTCTTGTCCTTCCTCCCATCGTAACCCAATCCAACTATTTTGGTACCCTGGTTAGGGTACGCCGTATAACAGAAATTCTTTTTCTCAACTTTGGCATGCCAATTTCCTATGTAAAATGGAATTCTAAGACGATTTTATCTAATTCCATTTTTGCATTTGAGCAATTCTTACTATGCAAAATTGCACTTTAAGGTATGTTTTGCATATAAATATAAAGGTCCATTTTTGCATAGCAAGAAGTGCTCAAACCAAAAAGTTAAAGAGAACAAACCACCCTTAAAATTCAATTTTACATAAGAAAACACCCTGCCAAATTCGGAATAATCTATATTTCACTTTTCATTGGCCCTACGGCGTACCCTAGTATGTATCCTCAAGAAAGGGGGTGAGCCTTATCCCAAGTTACTGAAGGTATGGAGTAAATCCGGTCGTGATTTCTCCCTACGCGCCTATGCCTAGGTTAAGTGGGGTAAAAGAATAACCATTACAGACTAGAGGGATGAGTCCAGTCGTGACTCTATAGGGCTTCGGCCTTGACAAATAAGAGAGGAAGTGAGAAGGCTCTCATTTCAAGGGAGTAAAGTCATTACATTAATTATGTATTCCCCAAACTGGTTAAATCTGCTCCTGGTGGGGGGAGGTGAAAAAGTTAACAATGCCTTACTATTCAATTATTGTGTTTTTGTAAAGTTCATTGGAAGAGTTGTATTGTCCAGTTTAAGTATATATTGTTGGTGAGTGGTTAGAAGACCCTAGGTGAATGTAAAAGAAGAGGAGTCATGATTTGGTGTTGTGTGTATGTTATCATTTTTTTTTAAATATTTAGTTAGATATCTGGTAGGATGCGTGATGAAGGACTGAGGAACAAGGACATTTTTTGTTGGGGAGGAAGAAGCCATGTAACGCGGGAAAATGGGTTAAAACTTTTGACTCATAACTGACGAAGAGTTTACATTGAATGGGAGGGGGTAAAGTAACGCTGAGGAAGAACTGCAAATTAATCTGAATGATATCGGGGCAGGTAGCAATGGTGGGGTTAACGATACATCTGTCTGACAACCCACTCAAGCAGCACCTCGCATATGTCAAGCAGAGAGGATTTGTTGGTGTTGTCGTACTGTTGTGAAATACTGTAATGTTTAGTGCGTTCCTGCGATACCCATGGTTGTCATTCATGTGTATTGAAGGCGCTGATTCCCACTATTGTGTTTAGGTCTCTGATGTGCTTTCCTTGGGTGATTTCTATGTGAATGATAATTATAAAGGAGTGACACTGAGAACTGCCGCTGGTGCCTTTATGCATCCCTGAACTGCCACTTCACTTGTTCTTGCTACATTTAGACAACCTTTGCTTTGCGAGTACCATTGTGATGTAAGTAAAGACAACCTTTGCTTTGCGAGTACCATTGTGATGTAACTATAGACAACGTTTGCTTTGCGAGTACCATTGTGATGTAACTATAGACAACCTTTGCTTTGCGAGTACCATTGTGATGTAACTATAGACAACCTTTGCTTTGCGAGTACCATTGTGATGTAACTATAGACAACCTTTGCTCATTAAAAGGTCTATATTTTGCGAAAACAAATGATGATGGATGTAGGTAGCGTTAAGTAACAAGAACTGCCATGTGTAGGTCTCACGGCCTCTTCTAGCTTCCTTATTTTCTTATGTTCTTATAATGGCAGTCTTCCAAGTATTATTATGTAACGGCTGCTTAGTAAGTATTATTAAAGCAGCCGTTGTTAAGCCTGCTGTGCCTATGTCTGAATAACCTTTTGATTATTCCTTGCATTTGTGTTCTTACCAGCTGATTTTTTTTTTCAGTTACAATACAAGTTAGCGATGAAGACACCGCACCGCGTTCAGTGTGTGCTCGGCAGGCTTCATACCACCACCATCCCTGAAATGTCAAGAATGTTTTCGTGCCAGTGGTCAGGTAAGTTTCTTCTCCATTTTGATCGGTATACACATATGCAAGGGTTGTGTGGCAGATAAATATCACATAAGCATCAACCGCCTGTGTACATTCATCAATTATAATGTAACCTTGCCGGACGCAGCCTAGTCTTTGTGTGATGACTGTCCCTTGCATGATTTATATCTGAACAATGTAAGTTATTTTTCAATCGCCTTTTTTAATGCAGTCGTTGTAGTATTTGAGAATCATATGCTGAAACTATCGATTGTTAGATATACCATAATTATATCTGTTTTGCTTGATTTTTTTCGATTATTTCCTTTTTTTCTGATACGGATCATGTCCCTGCTCTTGTCATATCACTGTACATTTTTGCCCTACAAATGGCGTCACAACTTTATTCTTTTTCGTGTTCTTTCCCCTTCTAATGTAACACTTCGATTAAGTAAATTACTTCAGCTCAGTATTATCCCGCTATCCCTTCCCCGCAGCCTTTCATAATTTATATTACATTTACAAATTCCATTTCACCGCGCACGCCTGCCTTCCCTCACCCTCCTAGCAGAGTGTATTTCCCGGCAGCAAACACGCC
>JACEEZ010012069.1:100000-116053 GCA_016584305.1 Chionoecetes opilio | reverse complement strand
CAAAAATTTTTTGGGGCCTTTTGTTCGGAAAAAAAAAATTTTTTTTTTTTTGGGCCGTTTTGTTTTCTTTTTTTTCGCCCATCCTTTTTTTTCTTCCCGGAAAATTTGGAAAAATCCCCTCGCCGGCCCATTAAGGGGGAAACCCAAATTTTTTTCCGTTTTTTGGGGTTTTTGAAAGGAGGGGGTTTTTTTTTGGGGGCCAAGGGGGGGGGGGGGGGGGGGGGGGGGGGGGGGGGGGGGGGGGGGGGGGGGGGGGGGGGGGGGGGGGGGGGGGGGGGGGGGGGGGGGGGGGGGGGGGGGGGGGGGGGGGGGGGGGGGGGGGGGGGGGGGGGGGGGGGGGGGGGGGGGGAAAAAAAAAAAAAAAAAAAAAAAAAAAAAAAAAAAAAAAAAAAAAAAAAAAAAAAAAAAAAAAAAAAAAAAAAAAAAAAAAAAAAAAAAAAAAAAAAAAAAAAAAAAAAAAAAAAAAAAAAAAAAAAAAAAAAATTTAAAGGCTTTGTCCTGAAAAATAATCTTTTTCGTAAGCGAAAACCCATGCCCAATGTTTTTGCTTTTTTGACGAAGTTGCCATTACCCTTGTCCCAAATTTTTATGATATTTTTGTTGGGTTTTACATTACCCTATAACCCTGTTTTTTTCATTTTTTTGTTACCTAATTGATGTTTCAATATTTTTAAAAAAAAAATTACGGAAAAACCCAGCTGTAGCCCCGTCAACTTCCCTTAACCCCTGGAAAAAGGGTTCTACGCATTTTTCCTACTTTATAAAAGGAACAAACGGGCAGTTTAACATGATTTGAATTGATTTTTAAAAGGTTTTTGTAATTTTTTGGGTAAAGGGTCTTTTATTTTTTTTTTTTTTTTTTTTCCTCCCGAAAACCAAAAAAAAATTGCTCGGGTCCCGGTGGCCCCCTTGAAAAACCGGATCCGGGGGCCAAATCCTACAAACCTTGTATTACAACTTTCCGGAAAGTTGGGGCTCTCTTAGAGTTTTGCTTTTGCCCTTTTTAATAAGACCTCCAAAAAAAATTCCCCCGTCATGAACGGGGAAAAATGGTCCAAAAACAAAACCTTGCGTTCAGGCTAAATGGGGGTTTATGAATATTGCGTTTTGTTGTCGATATGTGAAAATTTTGTATCTGCCATCAAAAATTTGTTTGTTCCCTTTAAAAAAAAAAAGGGGGATATAACAAAACATAGCCCCCTTTGGGGCCGGGAAGCTGCCGATAGGGTTCCTTCCAAAACCATCCCAATTTTTACATTTGCTTTGTTGTGATTTATAATTTTCGCGTGGTAATTTATAAAAAGTGGGATTAATGTTTTGTTTTTCCTTTCTTTTTGCCTTGTGGAGGCGAACGACAACCCCACCCTTTGCCGTTAGCTTTTTCCACCTTGGAGTGTGTGGTTTCGGGAAACGTGGCTGAGCCCCGAAACCTAACCATAGGATTTTTTAAAAAATTTTGTTTAAAAGTTCCCAATAAAACCCGGGAATTTCCTCCAAATCGTGTTTAAGAGAAAAGGGAATTTTTTCCGAAAAGGACTCGGGTAGGAGGCTCAGGGGCCCCCAACCCCTGGAACATTTGGGTCGCGGCTGATTTCAGGCTTTCCTCTAAAGGGCCCCATTAAGAAATTTTTTCATTGGGGATGCGGGGGGGGTGGCAAGAATCAACAGGGACAACCAACGGTCGAGATTTGAGTCAGGTTTAGTTAAACCATGAATCCCCCTGATACCACTTGCCTTATTCCTAAATTTTTCTTCCCGAAAAGGGGTTTTCAACAAAACGAGGGAACATGTATTCTGGAAGGAAAATAAGGTAAAACGGTCAGGGGTTATTAGGGTGTTAATTGTAGAACCGGGGGGGGGGTGGATCAATTGTTAATACTGGGGGCCGTCAAATTAAAAGCTCACCCCGGGGCCCTTTTTCTACCCAGTGGGCAATCGAAAAAAACTGTATATTTAATCGGTGTTTACTCTAAAAAAGTATTAGATATGTTAAAACCCCATAAAAATTCTACCGTCTTTGATCGTGGTTGGTAAAAAGACAACTCCCTGGCCGGGGTTTTGAATACTTTTGCATCCAGGGGAGGTACCGGTGGGCAATATATGGGGGATTTGACGGATTTTTGCTTTGGGGCCCAAATGGTGTTGATAGGGGTTTTAAAACACGACTTCACTAAAAATTTTCCTCATTTGCGACAAAAATAATTTTATGCGTATATAATGAAAGGGGTTCCCCGCGCATCCCGGGCCGGTTTGGGTTAGACTCCACATTTTCCATCCCTAAAAATGTGCAAAACATGGATTGTCCCCCCAGGAAAATGTTTGCTATCGAAAAGATAAACTTTCATCATAGATTTTTTTCAAATACATGCAAAAACATATATTATATTTAATAAAAAGGCAAAAATAATTTGGAAAACTTTTGGATAATTCTATTAAAAGAATTAGATTTGAAAGTTAATTAAGTTAAAAGACCTTCCAAACTCTTGATAAGGTGAAAACGCAAAAATAAAAAACCCCTTAAACGTTTTATTTGTAAAAAATGTCAAATTAAAAAAAATAAAAAAATAAAAAAATAAATACTCATATTTATATAATGAATAAACACTAAAACGCAAAATGCAGTATCCATAGTTTATCCGGGCCCAGAAACATTTAATTCCATCGGGTACAAAATTTTTGACCCTGAAACGGGTAGGACTGCCCTTGGAATCCCCAAAAACCCTTTCTTAACTCTCCCTTTGGGGACTGCCCAAGGCGCCCTTCAAAGTTCCCCCCAAAACGATTTAATTAAAAATTTGGTACATCCTGAAACCCCCACCAAATTTCACCTGGGAGTCATTCATATAATATTTTTTAAGTCCCCATTTGTGGAAAGGGGGGTTAAAAGGGCCCAATTATCCCCTAATTTAATTTAATTCAATTTTGGTACACCCATGAAACTTTCCAAAGTAGCCGGCCCCCCTGACAAAGGGAACCAGTTCTTAATCACCGCTGTGGACTGGGTCCCTAAGTTTTTAATTTTTTGAGGGATGAGGAAATGGAAAATTTTTTGTAAAAACGTATTTTGGGGTTTTGCGTTTTGTTTTACTAGGGAAAAGGGGTAATGTGATATGTGTTTTTAACTTGATTTAGGAATACAAGAAAGTTTTGAGTGATTTTTTTTATGGTTATAAAGGGGAATGTAAGGGGGGAAAGGACTTTCATAAATGCCATTAAAAAGCAGAGTACTAGGTAAAAGAAAAATCTTGTACCTGGAGGAGATGCTCGTACCGAAACGCCGTGTGACAACAGCCACTTTTTTGCCACCATCCCGGATCTTTTGGTAGCAAAATACCAAAAGATGCCGGAAAAATATCGTTCGGGACACCCCAACATCATAACATCCTTTTTTAAATCTTTGTGGGATCGTCACTTACCTCCGTAGTTTTTTCAGAAAATATTAGAAAATGGAAAAGACTGGTGCGGGAAAACCTTTTAAAATCTAAAAGAAAAGGGGGCGAAACTCTCAAAAAAGAAAGTCTCCCCGAAAACAACGCTTCAGATCAAAAGGCGAAGGTAAGTCACTTAGCGTGTTCATGTACAACTTCGGTTCAGGGAACCCCTTAAATTGTCCCCGTGCTTAATACATATTGTAGAATGATACAGGTTGTACACCTTTCGCCTTTTCCCTTTCAACACAATATTTACTGTAACAGGGGGTTTAACCCATTATTACCTTTTCCTTCACTGTATAGTATATTCACGGGTACTAGTAAGTAAAAAATATTAGAACTAAGACAAAAAAAAAAGGGAAGCTACAAGACGCGGGGCCAACGGGGTAGTTCCTGTACCAAACCTACTACTCCACCTTTCATCCCATCCATGAACCTACCACCCCCTTTAAGCTCCCAATGACTCACATAACTCCCTGTCAACTGAGACCATTCCTTTTTCACCCCCTATTTGTGAACCAGTTTTTCCCTATTTCCTCTCAAAATCTACGCTATTCCATTTAAAATCCGTTACTTTTTGTTCTACCTGGTTAAAACCCGAAAGCTTTTCCTACCCTCCTTATTAAACCCCTTTATCCATTTTAAAAACTTCTATCAATCGCCCCTTACTTGCGTCTCTCGATGAGGTAATTTTTATAACTTCAATTTTCCTTATAACAAAAATTCGCACCCCTTGTATTTTGGTCATCCTTCTCTGCCTTTTTCAAACAACACTATATCCACCTGTAATATGGGCCAAAACTAAACTGCATAGCCCAGGTGAGGCCTGACTAGAGCCGAAAAAGTTAGAAAATTTCCGCACTTTTCTTTGGTAATGAATCCTAATACTCATTAGCCTATTCTGGCCTCAATACTTTTGTTTCCTAGGTCGGGTTCTGGCTCCCCCCCTCACTCCAAGATTTTTTTTCACCTTTGTTTTTTTCAGCGTACTTTGCTTATGTGTTCTATTACCGGGGTTTTTTTTCCAACATTCAAACGCTACTTTATAAATTTTAAAATTCCATCTCCCATCGACTCCACTCTTTAATTTTTATCAAAGTCCCCCTCAATATTTTTTACTCAGACGTGATCCAAAAACCCTACCTAATTAGTTTCATCAGCAAACTTGCTGAATCACTGCTAATCCCACTATCCATCGTTGATGTAAATCAAAAAGTAATGGGCCCAAAAACAACCCTTGTGGAACCCCACTTTCACCAGCCCCATTCAGATTTGGACCTTAATTGAACTTTTTGTTGCCTATACTTAGCCAGCTCTGATCCAAATAAAGAACCTTCCCCATCTATCCCAGGGGCCCAAACCTTATTTAAAGTCCCTCGTGTTCTTTGTCAAACCCTTACTAAAGTCCAGTATATTATATCATAACCCTTATCATTTCTGCCGTTCATAAACTTTCCTATAAAACTCAAAAAATTGGGAGACATGACCAAACCCTTGTAAACCCATGTTTAAATCTTGACAACTTTTTATCTAAGGGCCCCAATTTTAGGAAGGTCATGTTTAATCTTTATGTAATTACTTTTTCGATCATCTTTAAATCTGGTCCCTAAAGTTGCACTTTATAAAAAAACGTTTTTGTGCTTTTTTTTTTAACTTTTTTTTAAATTTCATGTAGGGACGGCGCGGGATTTGGCACGTACGTAGGGACACTTTGGGGACTTTTCAGGTTTTCTGTAGAGATTTTGGCCCAAAATATAGTTTTTGAGTTGGAAAACACGGGCGCGCGCTGGTATAAAACCTTCATCCAGAGTGCCAGATTGGGGATTTGTCCCTATATTTGGGGGTTTCGGGGCACTGATGGGGGGCATGGGGAATTACTCTCGATTTGGGGGTTTTGAGGTTTTTTTTAAAAAAAAAAATGTATTTATCACTTAAAAAAAATATTATTAATATGAAAGGGTTTAAAAAAAAACATGGGTTAAACCCCGGCAAGGAAAAAGTAATTTGAGTTCATTTATCCCAAAGAAGTAAGTCAAGAAATTGGGCCCCTTGGTCCCTTGGGTAGTGTATTTTTCCCGGAATGTAGGGCCGACAAAAAAAATCCCTAAAAAAGAAAGGAGATACTAAGAAACACCACTTTCTGATTCAGAAATCAATGATGTTGAAGGCTTTTGGGGCGTTAGAGAAATAAAGAGTGTGATGAAACCCCCATGTTTTCCCAAAATTTTTCAAATTTTGTTTTGGGGGGATTGCGTCTTCTCATTTAGTGCCACAGCAGAAAAATATTTTCATCTTAAAAAAATTCAAAACAAACTAAAAACAACTCAACCCGAGAAATTAGTTGGGCTTCTGCATTAAAGCGGTATTTTAAAGCCGGGAAGTTTTAATTTTGCGTAAAAGAAAACTAGTCAAAATGATGACTTTAATACTACAAATACCCTGAACTGTGATTCGAGTGATATAATATTTTGTATGCAAAAGTGTTATTCTATTTTTTCTTTCTGGTTTTGTACGATGTCCAGAAAATTGTTGGAATTTAAGTTCCCCAAAAGAGCATTAAAATTTTCATTTATTTCTGTATCATATTTTTTAAGCATTTTAAGGGAAACTCCCCCATCATTAAGTAGAAAATTTTATAAAAAGTTTTTTTATTAAAAGCTCATGAGGCTGTATCCTATTACTGCCCTTTTTTGTTTTTTTGCGTCCTTTTGATGATTTAATAAAAAAAAAATATGCCTTCTGTTAATGAATTATTAGTAAAAAAAAGTAGAATTAATACATTAAAAACAACTTAAAAACAACTGCAATTTAATTTCATGTGGGTAGCTTTAGCATATTTTCAGCATTTTTATAACAAGTAGGAAAAAAATATGAATGGGATTTGGGATTTTTCCCCGAAAATATAAAGGGTCTTTAACCAGGCTGTCTGGGAACCCGCTTCAGTCTTCCACGAGCCGTGGGGGGAGAGACCCCCGCTCGTGTTCCCCCGCTTCAGTAAACATTCCCCCCGGGGGAAAGTTTTGCTGCTGGTGTTTTTAGAGTTTTTCCAGCACCTCTGCCCTTGTTAAAGTCGCAAAACCCGACTATCGTGGGCCCCTTACATGAGGGGGGCCCCTTAGAGGGGGACTAAAAGGGCTTGGAGAGGGGGGCAGGGTTGATAGCCGTGGGTTTTGTCCCAAGGGGCAGCGTCACTGGTACACGCCGTTTAGAAAGGGGCCAGTTTTAGCCCCCCTGACTTTTGGGGTAGTTGCGGAACGGGTTTACCTCCCCCGTCAGGGAGCTATGTTGCTGGTTTTTTGGCAGTTGTTTTTTTTTAGGTTTTATTTTGCTTTTATTTCTGCCTTTGCTCTTTTTGCGTTATTTCTGAGTATGCCCCAACTAACGGGATGGCCAGTGCACCTTTCCCCGCCCTTCGTCAGAGGGGAACTACGCCCATTATAGATCAGGAGCATGCATCGAACCATCCTCGCAAGACAAAGACAATCTGTTCTTCACACCGCCTCTCCCTGACTCACCGCCCTCCTACTCCCGCCCTCCCCTGGAAAAACCCCCCCTCGCCCCACCCCCTCCAAAAAAGTTGCTGCACCCTGCTTCCCTTCTGCGCTTTGACAAAAGTGATTGCCCTGAAACTTTCAAGGGTATACATTGCCTCTGCTTTGAAACCCCCCTCGCAGATCGAAACACCCCCACCCAAAATTCGCCTCCTCCCCGGGGCTTGCACCCGCGTCACCGTTCCCCGCACCCCGCACCCCAAACCCCCCAAAAGAAACCCCTCTTTCCTTCCGTGACCAACCCGATGTACGTAAAAGGGGGGCACTCGGCACTGCCACCTCCGTGGGCCCCTCAAAAGTTTAATTAGCCCGTTTAACTCGCCATATAAAAAACTTTTTTTATCATCATTAATCTGTCCTAAAGTTTCACTTTTTTAAAATTGCACATAAAAAAAGTTATGTGCATTTCTTGTTTTTAACTTTCTTTATTTCATGTAGGGCGGCCGGGATATTGGCATTACGTAGGGACACTAGGGACTTTTCATGGTTTTTTGTCGGGATATTATGACCAAAATGGTGGTTTGGGAAAACCCGGGGAAGGGGGTTAAAGCGCATCAGATTTTGGTACAACAAATACCGGATTGCCTATACCGGTTTTTTGGGATATACCCATAAGCCTCACACCCGGAAACAGTTAAGATACCCGGATATTTTGGTTTTTCCCAAAAATTTAACCCCCGGGATTACCGGTACCGGTATTTAAAATTTTCATGCCCTTTTTTTTTTTTTTTTTTATTCTCAGACATTTCTTAAAACCCCACACGTCGACACCCCAAAAGAAAATTATTTAGAGAGTTTTCGGGGGGTCGCCCCTTTGTTTGGATAAATAGTTATAGTAATAGTAATAGTTAGTGTTGGTTGTTATAAATATTTTTCCATAAGTAAGGAAAATATAAATAATTTTTTTCAAAATTTAAACTTATTTTTGGGCCTCCATCCCTTCCCTGGGAATCACTATGAATTTTTAAAACTCCCCTCCGCTGGCAATCATTAATCTTTATTGCCCAAAAGGCAGGCCGGCGGTCAGCCTTTTTTTGGGGTCCGCACTGGGTGTTTTTCCTTATAGAAATGGTTGGAAAGGGCTAAAAACCCTTTTTACACTTTTGAGGGGTACATACGCCCAAACCTAGATTCGTTAAAAAGTTGGAAAACTGGCTATAGGGCAAAATAAACTGCCACCCCCAAGAAAGTACAGGGGCGGAGTACTGCGGTTCCCCGGATGGGGGGGGCCTTTGGGAAAGACAAATTTACATTATATATTGGGTTCCCAGGACCCCCTCTTACGGAGATTTTTTTTCCCCTTAACTTGCCACCCACCAGTCTTAAACCAATGTCATTTTTTCCCTGTGGGGTCGGGGGTGCTACCGCCTCTCCCCGGCATTGGGGGAAGGGTTTTTCCCCCGGGTGATCCCCTACATTTATTAAAGGCGGCCCCCAAGTTATTATTTTTTATATAATTTTGATTGTTTTTTAATGTACCGGCTTTTATTATTTTGTAATTTAAATTTTTATTCATCTTAAAATTTTGTTGGGTTTTTTTCTTTGACTTGGCGGCGGTTTTAATAACCCGCAGTGCGGGTTTAAAACTATAATTAAACAAACAATCCTTCCCTGGTGACTTTCCCGGTACAAATCCCTTCAGAGAGGGAGAATGTTTTTTTTCTCATTCAGTTTTAAATTGGCAAATTTTTAATTCTTAGAAAATAGACTTTTAAACACCCGATAAAGCCGTAGAACAGCATCGCCCTCCTGGCGTCCTTTTTGTAAGGGTTTTTTTTTTTTTTGGGTGCTGGGTACTTTTTAAAATTGGATAAATCAGTACGTAACCTTTGCATATGGGGCCAAAAGAAGCTTTTTTAAAAGGGCCCATTAGGGGTGCAATATTGGAGGTACTATTCTCCCTTCCAGAATGTAGAATCAGGGAGCCCGAAATACGACGTTAGGTTTCATGGCCTCTAAAGCGAAATCTGTATAAAGAAACCCCTAACAATTAAAATAAGTTTATCCCAACCCCCCATTAAAAAAACAAAAAAAACATGTTTTCAAGTAAAAAACTATAAAACCAACAAAAAGGTCATTTCCCCCCGGCTCCCTTTTTAGAAAAGATTCGAAGAGAAAATACACAAAAATAACAACTCCTTTTAAACAAAAATGAAAAAAAAGAAAAAGAGTTGTAATGTAGGGGCGGCAATAAAAGAAATATTTGGGCCCAAATCGAAAATCCAAAAACCCTAAAGGTCAGGGGGGAATTTTAATTCCCCTTATTTTGCCTTGTAGGGTTATGATTTGGTCCCAAAGGGTTTTCCGCAATGTTTAATTCCCCAAATGAGGCCCCATTCTTTTAATTTCCGTCATGCAATTTTAAAATACTTCAATGTGCAAACCCTCCAAAATTGGTAGGGGGTTGGTCCCCTTTCCCCCTGGGGGGGCGCTTTGATAGGGGGCCCAATAACCCTTGGGGTACGCGGCCGTGGTGAAAAAAACATCTTAAGGCAATTCCCTTCAGGTCCCCTTCATACCTCACTGGGGAAAAAATCCCACTTGCAGCCCGGGGGGTGGGCGCCTTTTGCTTGTTTTACTCACCCGTTTGAATTCGTTCAGGGGGCGTCCAAAAGAAAAAAGACCCATTTACACATCCGTATAGGGCTCGATCCAAGTCTTAAAAGGGCCTCCTGATGCCTAAAATTTTAGGTAAAAATATTTTTTGAAAAATTTTTTTAGGGATGATTGGGGGGGCCCTTTTTAAAAATTATATTAGGGGGTTCAATGTTTCACAAACAAAAAGAGAACCCCCCCCCCCCCCCCCCCCCCCCCCCCCCCCCCCCCCCCCCCCCCCCCCCCCCCCCCCCCCCCCCCCCCCCCCCCCCCCCCCCCCCCCCCCCCCCCCCCCCCCCCCCCCCCCCCCCCCCCCCCCCCCCCCCCCCCCCCCCCCCCCCCCCCCCCCCCCCCCCCCCCCCCCCGGGGGGGGGGGGGGGGGGGGGGGGGGGGGGGGGGGGGGGGGGGGGGGGGGGGGGGGGGGGGGGGGGGGGGGGGGGGGGGGGGGGGGGGGGGGGGGGGGGGGGGGGGGGGGGGGGGGGGGGGGGGGGGGGGGGGGGGGGGGGGGGGGGGGGGGGGCAGGGCCCCTAACCCCAAACGGCCCTTAAGGATCCGGGAAAAATTTTTTTTTGTCCTTTTCCCTGGCCCCCCCAAAAAAGGTTTAAAAAAACCCCCCAACAACCGCCCCAAAAAAATAAAAAAATTTTCCAGGCCCTGGAAAAGCGAAGGGGCCATAAAACCGTGGGGCCCCATGAAATTGGTGTCAAAAAACCAAGAAGGGATTATGATGTATTTATCGTTTGGCGCAATATTAATGGCAAATCCAAATGGCGCAAATACCTGTAAAATGCCAAAATCACACTAAAACTAATATAATCTGTTGTACATGCAGTTTGAATTATAAAGTGTCTAGTATATATATGTGCTTTGTAAAGCATATATGATTCTGAAGTCATTCGCCAGTTTACAAGCAATATTGATTATGATAGCAAACAAAATATAAGAAAACAAATCTATTTAAACACATGCCCTTTATATTTCTGTCCGTAATCATGCCAAATATTTACTTCAACTTACCAAAAACTCTGTGGAAATTATCCATACACCACCCTCTCATAATTGGTAGAGTGGTGGTTTTGTTTCCCCCCCCCCCTTGTGAGTGAAGTATTTTCCGCTCGTGATAGGGGTGTATATCAATCCATCCTTGGGGGCATACGCCGGGGGGCGCGTTGCCTCGCCCACCCTACGACGCCACTCCCGGGGTCACCACGCGCGAGTTCCCCATGCAGGCTCCTTTCCCATACCAACAGCTCTCGACAAGAAACATCAACTTGCCCAGCCACGAGCCTTGTGGGCGCCCCCTTGGCCTCCTCCACGCCGGATTGTCTCTTACAGATACAACCCGATGGGAAGGATCGGTTTCAGGGTAGCGTGCCACATGCCCATATAGCCGAAGTTGGCGCTGACGGACTATGCAGGTAATAGGCCTCGATTCAGTCTCACGGTGCAATCGCTGATTTGACACGTAATCATCCCAGCGATACCCCATGGTTCTGCGAAGACACTTAAGACACTTATACCAAAGGCATTGATTCGTCTCTTCAAGTCACTATTTAGTGTCCATGTCTCACAACCATAGAGTAAGACAGGGATCACAAGCGACTTGAAGATCCGGATCTTTGTCCTCCTGCACAGGTACCGACAACGCCAAATACTCCCGCTGAGCGAGTCCATAACACCGTGGGCTATGCCAATCCGCCGTAAGACTTCTTGACGTGACCCGCCGTCATTATGGACTGCGCTACCAAGGTATGTAAAACTTTCCAAGATCTCAATGTCCTCGCCACACGCATGAACAGACTGTACTGCTTCATCTAGTAAGTCTCCAAATACCTGGACCTTGGTCTTGAGCCAGGAGACCTCAAGTCCCAAAGGCTTTGCCTCCTCGTGCAGCGGCTCGAGAGCCATCACCAGGACCTCCAGCGACTCAGCAAAGATTACTGCATCATCGGCAAAAACAAGATCAGTGATCTTGGTGTTGCCGACGGATGCTCCACAATCACTTTGATCTACAACCTTGTCCAATACCCAGTCCATACAAGCGTTGAAAAGTGATGGGCAAGGACGCACCCTTGCCTCACTCCTGTATTCACAGGAAAGAAGCTGGATACACCTGCCCCACACTTCACAGCACTCTCAGTCCCAGAATACAGACCAGTTATCAAACCAATAGTCCTTGCAGGAATCCCTCGAAGTCGCAGAAGATCCCAGAGTGACTCACGATGCACTGAGTCAAACGCCTTCTTGAGATCAACATAGGCTGCAAGCATCCCCTGTCGAAACTCACGTCGGCGTTCCACAGGACACGAAGCGCTAGGATACGGTCCGTTGTTGACTTACCAGGCGTGAACCCAGACTGCTGAGGTCTCTGATGCTTCACCAGATGACTGCGAATTCGTGTCAGCAATAGATGGGCAAGCACCTTGCCTGGTACGCTGAGCAGTGTAATACCGCGGTAATTGTTGCAGTCCTGACGGTCCCCTTTCCCTTTCCAGATAGGGACGACCAGCCCCCTTTTCCAGTCAGGAGGAATGGTACCTGATTGCCACACGGCAGTCAGGACAGCATGCAACCCGCGGATCATGGCCTCACCCCCAGCTTTGAGGAGCTCCGCACTGATATTACAAACACCAGCTGCCTTTCCACCCTTCAACTTTGCTACAGCCTCTCTGACTTCGTCAAGAGAGGGTGCGGTTTCGTCAATGGGAGGATCGGCATCCACTGCCTGTAACCCAGTGGTGTGAAGCTGCTCAGTTGGAGGGTCCACCGTGAACAACTGCCCAAAGTACTCAGCCCAACGAGCCATCTGCCCATCCATGTCCGACACGAGGCGCCCATCTGCTGTTCGAATAGCACTCGCCCGAGAAGGAGACTTGGAACGGAGCTTCTTCAGGGCTCGGTAGGCGGGTCGGAGGTCATTAGCGTTCAAATGACCCTCGACACCCTCAGCGAGACTCCTGACATACTTCTCCTTGTCTCTCCTCAGGAGGGTTCTAGTCCGGCGTGACAGAGCCCTGTGCTGGTCCCGGTTCCCAGCCAGCCTGGCAGCGCGACTCACCTCGATTTTCTCCAGCGTCTCCGTCGAGACAAAACCACGCCTTGACCTCGGGCGCTCCCCAATACACTCCTTGGCAGCCTGTAGAGTTTCACGTTTGAAGGTATCCCACAGTTCTACAGGGTCCCCGAGAGTACCGAGCACATCAAACCGATTTCAGACTGCCACCGCATACTCATGAGCACATGTCAAGTCCTTCAGTTTCTCAGAGATGAAACAGTATGGTTACTCTGAGATTCTTCTGGACTGACATGAAGCTTAAGTGTAGCAACAACAATAGGGATGTATATATATAAGGGGTGTATAGGGATGTATATATATAATTAATGGTAAATAGGGTAAATAGTTAAGGTAATTAATACAGTTAAATGATATATTAGACTTAGGATGATTATTAANCCCAAAACCACCCCCCAAACACAACAAACCACCACCACCACCACCCACCTCAAACCACCACCACCACCACCACCACCACCCCCTCTACCACAACCACCACCACCCCACCACCTCTACCACCACCTCTCCCACAACCACACCCCACCCCCAACAACAATACCACCACCCCCACCACACTAACCACCACCACCACAAAACAACAACACCCACCACCACACCACACCACCACCACCACCACCACACTACCACCACCACCACAACAATACCACCACCACCACCCCAACACCACCCCCACCACCCCCCCACCCCACCACTACCACAACACAAAACAATACCCCCAACCACCACCACCACCCCCACCCCACCATTTGATGTAATACAGGGTTTCCCAGATTAACGACATAATAAGAGCGTGAACTGAAAAGTAACCTGTCGGGAGCGGAGCGGGTCGAGCGCGCGGGATCCTCATGGTGTGACGTCACAGGCGATCTATCAGGCCTTGCCCATCTCGGTGGCCACGCTTATACGCGTTCCAAATCCGCTCTTTTATCCGTATTTAGACCGCCAAATCCCAAAAACTGTTTTGTGCACGGCTACTGTGTGCAACGTCACACCGTAACCCACAAATTTTACACACTTTATAACATAAAATGTTTACATACACACACGGGGCTATGTAGTGCAGTACCCGATGGATGGATTGGTTACGAGGAGGGCCCACAAATATAACTCGTCACAGGCAGCCTCTGTCTCAATAAATGTTAAAGTTATTTAAAACCCCTCTCTCTCTCTCTCTCTCTCTCTCTCTCTCTCTCTCTCTCTCTCTCTCTCTCTCCTCTCTCTCTCTCTCTCTCTCTCTCTCTGGTTGCTGGTTTTCTTTCCATGGCTATAATTTTGTTAAAAAATCAACCTATATGGAATTAAAGGTAAACTAAACCGTATCGTATATTTGCTAAAATTTCTTGTAACATCATTTTTCGCAAAATTTATATAATTTATTTTAACTTTATTTTTTGGTGTAGATATAAAATATATTATATATATATAATATATATATATTATATATATATATATATAAAATATATATATATATACTGCATATTATATATATATATATATATATATATATATATATATATTATATATATTATATATATATATATATATTATAAATTTTATATTATGTATATATATATTAAATATATATATATAAATATATATATATATATATTATATTTATATATTATATATATACTATATATATATATATTATTATCTATATATATATTATTATGTTATTTATATATATTTTTATTTTTTATCTTATATTATATATTTATTTATATATACTGTATATATTTTTATCTATATTTATTATATATTAGTCATATTTATTTTAATTATATATTAATCCTTTTATAATTATATCTATTTTATATTTAATATTATCTATATTATATATTATTATATATCATATATCTTATATATATATATATTTATTATCTATATATATCATATATATAATATCTTAATAAACATTATAGTATATATATACTTAATATATATTATAATATATATATATTCTATAATATATACATATAGGTTTATATAGATCTATTTCATAGATTATATAATTATAAAATTTAAAAGTATATATTTATATATATATATAATATATTATATTACTATGGTTCCACGGGTCTTATGGGAAGCGAAAAGCGAGCTTCCCCCCCCCCCTCGTGTCGCTTACCATAAGCCTGGAACATTTCCGCCAAAAAGTGTATAAATCTCCTAATTTTGTCAATGAGCTGAAATTTGACATCAAAGTGCTACAAACGATGGGGGCGTCGGAAGCAATTTTTTGCGTAAACAAGCCTTATGAGTATTAGCGTAAACTACTCTAAATTTTTGTCGAATTGAGCTGATATTCGACATGGAATAGTACTGTCAAAACAATGGGGGTCGGGGAACAACTTTTTGCATAGAAAAAGCCCCTTAAAGAGTAATTCACTAGAGTTTTAATTGCTGAACGTGGCCGCTGTCACGTTCCCGCCGCAAGAACGAGCCAAAAACAAAAGGGGGCCCAAAGGGTGGACGTCTATACTTTATATATAAGGGGGGCCCGTTATAAAACAACATTCGGGTTCGAGAATCCAAATACTTGATGTGTAAATTGGGTTTTATTTTCAATATACGAGATCGAAATCCAAAGATACGACATTCAGACTGGCTGAGTAAAATTATCAGCTCAAAATGCGCGCCCTACCACTCCCGGGCTGACAAGGGGGATTTGATGACCCCAGTGAGGTCACCCCTAGACAAGCCGTGACCTGAAGGGTAATTAATCATATGGTGCGAACTGAGATTTAGGGGTATTAGCAGTTTGCGGCCCCAACCTTGGGACCGCAGTCAGTGTCACCCCTAGCAGGCGTGACCTGAAGGGTAATTAAGCATATGGCGCGGCCTGACATTTAGGGTTAATTAGCAGGTGTGGGGCCGCAACCTTGGAACCGCTACACTACCTTCTCTTGTATCACGTGGCGTCCCATACATTACAACGTCTTTTTTGCTTGTTATGCATGTTTTATGTTAATTAATGTTGCAGATATGTTATTTTGTGTGCTATTTTCTCTTTCAGATGCTTTTTCCTACAGAATAGTAGTACAGTGTGGTAATAAGACGCTGTGTGTTTGTTGTGTTTGCTAAAGTTTATTTTAGCTTGAAAAACATGTCTTTTTTTTTTTTTTTTTTTTTTTTTTTTTTTTTAATTGATGGGGTCCTGGAACAAACCTATATTTTACCATTAGTTATGTGTTTCGTTATACGTGATTTTCGCTTTACGAGTATGCCAGGTGGAACCTAACTGCTCGTATCTTCGGACCTCCCTGTATATATATATATATATATATATATATATATATTAATATATATATATATATATATATATATTATATTATTATATATATATATATATATATATATTATATATATATATATATATAATATATATATATATATATAT
>JACEEZ010012069.1:12500-95000 GCA_016584305.1 Chionoecetes opilio | reverse complement strand
TAATATAAGCGAAGTGTGTCTGTCTGTCTGTCTGTGGTGTGTGTGTGTGTGTGTGTGTGTGTGTGTGTGTGTGTGTGTGTGTGTCTGGTATAGGTTCCGCCCCCCGTGGCGCAATCACCTCATATGGCACATTTTTGGAACCGGGTTGACCAGGGGAAGGTTTTAAGCCCAATTATGAGATGATCCGATCACTTTTTTTTTTTTTTTAGCAGCCTATTAGCGATTAATTGTGAAAAAAAAGTGGGTTGCGAGAATTGAGGAAACCTTGATGTAGGGTGATGGGTAATGGGTGAGTGAATGGTGGGTGATGGGTAATGGGTGTGGGGTGATGGGTGAGTGAATGGGTGGGGGGTGATGGGTTGGGGGTGATGGGTGATGGGTGAGGGAATAGGTGGGGGGTGATGGGTAATGGGTGAGTGAATGGGTGTGTGGTGATGGGTAATGGTGAGTGAATGGGTGGGGGGGTGATGGGTAATGGTGTGAGTGAATGGGTGGGGGGTGATGGGTAATGGGTGAGTGAAATGGGTGGGGGAATACATACATTTCTACATCCATGATTTCAGGAAAGTTAGAAGGGGCTATCTGGAGAGTCCGTGTTTGGTGGGCCGAAGGCCCACAAACACAGGTGGTGGGCCGAAGGCCCACCCATCAATAGCCCTCCGCAGGAGCTAGCCAAAAAGTCCGCCCGAGGGCGGCTTTGCGGCTAGTATAATAATATAAGCGAAAGTGTGTCTGTCTGTCTGTGTGTGTATGTGGTATAGGTTCCGCCCCCCGCGGGGCAAACACCTCATATGGCACATTTTTGGAATCAGGTTGACCAGGGGAAGGTCATAAGCCCATTTATGAGATGATCCGATCACTTTTTTTTTTCTTTTTTTTTTTTTAGCAGCCTATTAGCGAGAATTGTGAAAACAAAAGTGGGTTGCGAGAATTGAGGAAGCCTTGATGTAGGGTGATGGGTAATGGGTGAGTGAATGGGTGGGGTGATGGGTAATGGGTGAGTGAATGGGTGGGGGGTGATGGGTAATGGGTGAGTGAATGGGTGGGGGGAATACATACATTTCTACATCCATGATTTCAGGAAAGTTAGAAGGGGCTATCTGGAGAGTCCATGTTTGGTGGGCCTTCGGCCCACCAAACATATTTGCATATTTCTTATTTGTATATTTGCATATTTCTTGAACGTCTCATTATGGCATTTCTTTAGTGTGTTTTACGTTTTTTTATTTGATAATATTATAGAACAAACATTTCCGAAGATAACAGTATATATTTTATACTGATAAACATATATTAGGTAGGAAATTACCCGATTTCATGATTTTTTATATATAGTTAACGCTAATTTATGCATGCCGTTAATTCATTTATCAATAAACAAAATATATCAATGGAAAGCTAATTAAACTCCGCTTCTATTGATATTCTCCATGTAAAATGTTTGCGAGCTAAATATTAAATGGCGAAGAGTTTAAGTTATTGCATATTTCTTGAAAGTCTCATAATGGCATTTTCTTTGTGTGTTTTACGGTTTTTTATTTGATAATATTATAGAACAAACATTTCCGAAGATAACAGTATATCTTTTATACTGATAAACATTATATTAGGTAGGTAAACTTGTACGGGGAGCGGAGCGGGTTGTATCCTTATGGTGTGACGTCACGGGCGATCCACCAGGCCTTATCATCTCGGTGGCCACGGTTAGCCCGCCTTTTGAGCCATCCGTCTTCCAACAGTTTCAGTTTTCCTCCATTTTCTCAAAATCTACTGGCCATATGAAAATTATAATGGTAGCGTTGGAATCCTCATAGAAGTCCGCTTTTATTGGCATATAAACCAGAAAAAGTCGACTCAGGAAGTATCGAGCTACAAAGTGGTGAACGTAAGTATTTCTTATTTCTCTTTACTCAATGTTTTTTGAAGTCGTTAAACTCCGCTATTTATTTGCATTTCTTGTTATTTTTGTCTTTCATAAGGCAGAATAATCTCTTGCGAAACCAACGATATATAATAATGCCAGGAAAAAAGAATAATCGTGGTTGAAATTGATAACATAAACAAAACATTCGCCGCACAGTCAGGCCATTCCGCGGGGTAACTTAGAGAGCCCCAAATTGATGTCGCAGTGGACGGAAAACCTTAATAAACTTTTCGTTCGTGAAAGGGTTAACGTAATACTTACGTATCTTTAACATATGTATCCACGTATTCATTAGGTATATATAACGTTTTGAATCCTCTAATATCACGTTACATCATGATCAGAGCTGGGCACTAAATACATTGAATGTATTTAAATACTAAATACTAAATACATGGGAGAAATGAATTTAAATACTAAATACATTTTATGAATGTATTTAAATACTAAATACATCAACTGTATTTAGATACATTTGTAAATACATTTCAAATACACACAAATTTTAACATGTCCGAAAAAAAATGGATTTCCTTAGGATTTCCTTAGATTTTGAGTTTCCTTAGAAATTTCCTTCTCAGGCCTAAATTTCCTTCAAATAAGGAAATTTCCTTGCAAGTGGAAACACTGGTTCACTGTAACATCAGGGTTGCCAGATAGTGGGGCGGGTTTATGGCCAAATTAACTGATAAAAATGTATTTACATTTTTATATTATGAGTATTTAAATACAATGTATTTAAATACTCATATAATTATTTAAATATTTGTATTTATTTTGTATTTATGTATATGTTTTGTATTTGTATGTATATGTATATGTATTTTGTATATGTATACAAAAATTCAAATATTGTATTGAAATACATGACAACACACACACACACACACACACACACACACACACACACACACACACACACACACACACTCTTAAGTTTTGATGCTTTATTTTAAGGATTTCAGAAGTTTTATTGGATTTTTATTGTTTTTTTAAGGGGGGGAGAGGATTGGCTAGGGTTTAATAGAGTTTAGTAAGCATGGAAGAGGATTGGCTAGGGTTTAATAGAGTTTAGTAAGCATGGAAGAGGATTGGCTAGGGTTTAATAGAGTTTAGTAAGCATGGAAGGGGATTGGCTAGGGTTTGATAGAGTTTAGTAAGCATGGAAGGGGATTGGCTAGGGTTTAATAGAGTTTAGTAAGCATGGAAGAGGATTGGCTAGGGTTTAATAGAAGTTAAAATAAATATATATAAATATTGCGAAAAATGATGTTACAAGAAATATTAGCAAATATTACGATACGGTTTAGTTTACCATTAATTTCCATATAGGTTGATTTTTTTTTAACAAAATTATAGCCATGGAAAGAAAACCAGCAACCAGAGAGAGAGAGAGAGAGAGAGAGAGAGAGAGAGAGAGAGAGAGAGAGAGAGAGAGAGAGAGAGAGAGAGAGAGAGAGAGAGAGAGAGAGAGAGAGAGAGAGAGAGAGAGAGAGAGAGAGAGAGAGAGAGGAGAGAAGAGAGAGAGGGGAGAGAGAGAGAGAGAGAGAGAGAGAGAGAGAGAGAGAGAGAGAGAGAGAGAGAGAGAGAGAATAATAAAGATAAGGATAGTTATTGCGAAAAAAATTCATACCTAATCTTGATAGTAAGTGTTATGTTGATGACATTAACCCTTAAACGGCGTTGGATGATGCGACCGTGGGATGCATATTTAGTATATAGGAATAAGCCCAAACATTAAAAAACCAATGAAAATGGATTGAAAGAAAGAAAAGAAGAAAAAAAGAAAAAATTTAAATAAGATTATTTTGTATATTACTTACGTCCATATGAGATGACGCGTCTCCGCTGGTTTAGAGTTCTCCGTTTATCCATCCACCATGAAGGAAAAAGAGGCCTTGGGAGAGAAAGACCAGATGACATTTCACTCAGTTATTCCTCAACACATTATTTACACTATAATTCTCAGTGGCGGTCCTGGTTTGTGTGGCGCCCTGGGCGAACCCTTATGCCCCCCCCCCCCTTCCCCCCCAATATATTACACACAAAAAAGTCAAAATTCAATAATAAATATTCTTTTATCAAGATACTAAAAACCAAAAAATTGAATCCGTAGCATTTCAAATAATGCAACAATTATAAATAATATATATATATAGATCCATAAATATACCACATAAAATAATGAAATGTAATATTAATAAATTTTAACATAAATAAAAAAATAATGAAAATTAAACTTCAGTTATAAAGCTACCAAGCATAAAAAAAAAAAAAAAAACCATTATAGAAAATTGTAGTTTATACATACAAATAAAATAGAGAAAACCATTACTATAAATAAGAATGATAACAATTGTAAGAAATGGCTAATGTAGAAGGCTCCTCATCCTGACTAGTACCAGAGGGTGTTCAAAAATATTTCAGAAGTGCCCCGGAATTTACAATGAAATAATGATATTAGTCTGACTGAATAAATTTGTTGCACAATATCTTAACTCTCAGAAGAGGAAGGAAACCATACAGCATATTTGGCTAAGTGAAGGCACGGTATCCCACAACATTCAACATATCACAAAGGATACAAAATATTAGCATTATATTGACCAGGGGCGTACCCAGGTGGGGCACCTATGCCCCCCTTTGCCAAGGGAACTATGCCCCCCCTCCAAGAAATTTCCATCCATGTCAGAAATCAGAATATGCTAACAGTCGGTTAAAGAAATGGATCACATGAAGATTCACCACCCCAATTACACTAGAGGTGACTGATCTTCATGTGGGTGAGTGCGCTTTAATAACCCAGTTAGGTACTTGGGGTGACTGATCTTCATGTGGGTGAGAGTGCTTTAATAACCCAGTTAGGTAAGGTTACGTAACCAATGTCCAGGCTAGGTTAGTGAACTAGTGGGGGGGTCAGGAGGGGCGCCCCCCAGCTAGGTCCTGACAGTATTGGTCAATATGGAGTGTTGTGTCATATGTCAATAAGTGGATAAAAGGTTGGCAAGACTGGGGTGGCGGATCTTCAGGTGGTAAGATTGGGGTGGCGGATCTTCATGTGATCCAAAAAAATTATTAAAGGTTCTAGCGATGTGACCGCGTCACCTGCTCGTGAACACCTACCCTCATTTGGTCGCACTTATGATTCACGTAATGTCTTGGACAAGCATCTAACACTACTAAAACTATTGTTTCAGTAGCAGAAATAAGAAATTAGGCCTGAAAAGGGAATGAGCTGATGGCGGGCAAATTTACCATCCAGAGGCTAACGAGAAATCTGGAGTTTATTGGCGGGAAAAAAATTGTGACCCCCCCCACCCCCCCGAAAAAAATTCGTGGGTGCGCCCCTGATTTAGAAGTCTTTAAGTTAGCCAATAACATTGGAAATTTCCCTCATTGGGTTCAGAACCTAGGATAGAAATACAAGTTAAAGGAAACCATAATGATGTCACCTACCAAATCAGTAATGGGTTAGTTAAGTTGTAATGGTTTTGTTGCAGGCTACACACACTTGCACATTGCAATCATGCATGCTATCAATGTTTGAATTATGCAATGCTCGTTGCTAATCGGATTCATTTCGCCCTATGTGAAATAGCATATCTTCATGAGCGTCACTTTGGCATAGAAGCATAAACTTCACCATTTCTAGAGCCAAAGACCATACCACGTTGAATGCACCGCTTCTCGTCCGATCAGCGAAGTTAAGCAACGTTGGGTCTGGTTAGTACTTGGATGGGTGACCGCCTGGGAACACCAGATGTTGTTGCCATTCCAAATTTTTCATGTATGCATCTATTTTTTTTTTTTTTTTTTTTTTTTTTTTGGGCCCATACAAAACCCTACATTAAGTTTATATGTCTCTAATACCTGCTCGACTTTAAACACTTTGGTCAGGTCAATCCTTCTTAAAAGCCCCGCCTTCACAGAGATAAGCAGCGAGGGAAAAGTTTGGTGACTTAATCACATTATACTTACTACATGTATGTATGTATGTATGCATGTACATAATTATGTATGTATGTATGTACATATGTCTCTTTTACACACACACACACGCACATAGTGTGTCTTAGATAGGGAGGTGGGGGAGCGGCGACGGTTGAAAAAAGTTCTCTCTCTCACTCTCTCTCAATGTGTAATAATAAATAATTATCAAGGCACTGTGCCTTATGCTCTCTATCTATCTATCTATCTATCACACACACACACACGCGCGCGTACACATTCTTTCTTAGATAGGGAGGTGGGGGAGCGACGACGGTTGAAAAAGTGTCTGTCTGTCACTCTCTCTCTCTATGTGTAATAATAAATAATTATCAAGGCACTGTGCCTTATGCTATCTATCTTTGTGTCACACACACACAGTGTGTACGGGAGTTTGTTCTGCATCTGTGCAGTGAATTTGTACTTTTGTTTGGGCATTTGTCCGGGCCCCGCGGCCCGTCGTTAGTGGTGACAAGGTCACACGGCCAAAATCTGCAAAGGGTAATCCAAACCGACCCGATCAAGGCCAGTTCAAGAGTGGCGCAACGTGAGGCGACGGCGTGGACGCAGGGACCATCGACTTAATACAGGACTTCTACACGTAAGCGACGTGACCGAATCCAGTTCAAAGCAGCTAGCTGCCACCCAATGGAACATTTTATCTGACTCACTCATATAGTACACTGTTAGTAACATTTTCACAACAAAATTAATGAAAATCACTGTCGCGTGTTTCCTCTTCGAAAACGTCCATCGCCACGGTATCTACTTGAAAAACGTCCATCGTCACGGTATCTACTTGAAAAACGTCCATCGTCACGGTATCTACTTGAAAAACGTCCATCGGCACGGTATCTTCTTCTTGTGACCTTAGTCACTTAGTATCGCGTTATAGGTCCCCTTCCACTTCGTCTCCTTCGTTAACAAAACTTGTTAACTCTTCCCCTGTTTATTTCACCTGGGAAAGACATTTTGATTAGTTTTCAATCCTTTGATTATCATCCTAATTCATTGTCTATTTTGTGTTCTGATCTCCCAACACTGCGTTAGGAACACTGGTGAGGTTTACAATACTTTCAGTTTCCTTTCTGTCCCCATACTATTTACTTCAGCTCCCTTCACACATTCCATAATGGAACCACGATAGCGCCAATAATGCAATCCGCAGCGCCGTCATGGTACTGAATATAGGTCGGTCCATCATGACATCATGATATTTTTTTATTTATTCACTACACTATTCACGGTCTGTGATTAACAACACACGTAAACACCACCCCCACCCACACGTCTGCTTCACGACACTTCGAGAGATCGACTGCGGACTGATCTCACTGACTCACACACTCTCTCTCTCTCTCTCTCTCTCCCCACCAACCCTTACCCACGGCGAACCCACCCAAACTACTATTGATAGAATTTCTACTACTACATCGAGGTCCCGTTATACGAGCATTCGGTATACGAGAATCCGATGATACGAGATGTGTAAATTAGGGTCTATTTTCAATATACGAGATCGAAAATCCAATGATACGACATTCAAACTGGGGTGAGTAAAATTATCAAGTTCAAAATGCGCGCCCTACCACTCCGGGCTGGACAAAGCTAGATTTGGTTGACCCCAGTGAGGTCACCCCTAGCAAGCCGTGACCTGAAGGGTAATTAAGCATATGGCGTGGCCTGACATTTAGGGGTAATTAGCAGGTGTGCGGCCCCAACCTTGGAACCGCAGTCAGGTCTGCCCTAGCAAGGCGTGACCTGAAGGGTAATTAAGCATATGGCACGGCCTGACCTTTAGGGGTAATTAGCAGGTGTGCGGCCCCAACCTTGGGACCGCAGTCAGGTCACCCCTAGCAAGGCGTGACCTGAAGGGTAATTACGCATATGGCGCGGCTTGACCTTTAGGAGTAATTAGCAGTTGTGCGGCCCCAACCTCGGGACCACTATACTACCTTCTCTTGTATCACGCGGCGTCCCCTACATTACAACGTCTTTTTTGCTTGTTATGCATGTTTTATGTTTAATTAATGTGCAGTTATGTTATTTTGTGTGCTATTTACTCTTTCAGAATGCTTTTTCTACAGAATAGGTAGTACAGTGTGGGTAATATAGACGCTGTGTGTTTGTTGTGTTTGCTATAGTTTATTTTAGCTTGAAAAACATGTCTTTTTTTTTTTTTTTTTTTAAATTGATGGGGTCCTGGAACCAAACCTATATTTTAGCATTAGTTATGTGTTTCGTTATTCGAGATTTCGCTTTACGAGTATGCCAGGTGGAACCTAACTGCTCGTATCTTCGGGACTTCCCTGTATTAATAATAATAATTATTATTATTAATGTATAATAATTATTATTATTAATAAAACAATAATAACAATAAGTATAGTAATAATGATCATAGTAATGAGAGAGAGAGAGAGAGAGAGAGAGAGAGAGAGAGAGAGAGAGAGAGAGAGAGAGAGAGAGAGAGAGAGAGAGAGAGAGAGAGAGAGAGAGAGAGAGAGAGAGAGAGAGAGAGAGAGGGAGAGAGGAGAAAGAGAGAGAGAGAGAGAGAGAGAGAGAGAGAGAGAGAGAGGAGAGAGAGAGAGAAGAGAGAGAGAGAGAGAGAGAGAGAGAGAGAGAGAGAGAGAGAAGAGAGAGAGAGAGAGAGAGAGAGAGAGAGAGAGAGAGAGAGATAGTCTTGATAAGACCTGTCGCAGACAGGACAGACAGACAGCATTTCTTGTTATTTTTGTCTTTCATATTGCAGAATAATCTCTTGCGAAATCTACAATATATAATAATGCCAGGAAAAAAGAATAATCGTGGTTGAAATTGATAACATAAACAAATCATTCGCCGAACAGTCAGGCCATTCCGCGGGGCAACTTAGAGAGCCCCAAATATATGTCGCAGTGGACGGAAAAACTTAATAAATTTTTCGTGCGTGAAAGGGTTAAGTATAGATTCATAAACTTTAGAAAGGCAGGAAATCAGAGCTATAGGACGGTAGTTTGAAGGGTTAGAACGGTCACCCTTCTTAGGAACAGGTTGGATGTGAGCAAACTTCCAGCAAGAAGGAAAGGTGGAAGTAGATAGACAAAGACGGAAAAGTTTGATCAGGCAAGGTGCAAGCACAGAAGCACAGTTTTTGAGAACAATAGGAGGGACTCCGTCAGGACCGTAAGCCTTCCGAGGATCTAGGCCAGAAAGGGCAAAGAAAACATCTTTACGAAGGATCTTAATGACAGGCATAATATAGTCAGAGGGTGGAGGAGAAGGAGGAACAAGCCCTTCATCAGCCAGAGTGGAATTTTTAGCAAATGTTTGAGCGAAGAGTTCAGCTTTAGAAGTAGATGAGACAGCTGTGGAGCCATCTGGGTGAAGCATAGGAGGGAAAGATGTAGAAGAAAAATTGTTTGAGATGTTATAAGCTAGATGCCAGAAGTCACGAGAGGAATTTGATTCAGAAAGATTGACATTTTCTATGAATTACGGAGTTTTGGTAAGTTGAAGTACATATTAGGCATGATTACGGGCAGAAATATAAAGGGCATGAGTTTCAGGAGATGGATGCTTACGGTACCATCTGTGAGCCACCTCTCTATCTCGGACAGCATGAGAACAAGCAGAGTTAAACCAAGGTTGACGAGCTTTAGGATTAGAGAAAGTGTGTGGAATGTACGCCTCCATGACAGAGACTATGACCTCAGTTATGCGCTCTGCACAAAGAGATGGGTCTCTGACACAGAGATGTTATACTGGCTCATTTTCATTTTTCATTTTATCTTCCCCTCATTGTGACCACTCACTCAATATATCAACTTAAGTGCACACTAAGAGGTAGTAATTAGTATAAGTACACTATATTTCAAATTTAATTTCTTTGATATAATATATAACTTTCCCTCAGACCTCATTCAGAGTCTTCTGGTGACAATTCCATATTGAGCAGGTCCATGTTCCCCTTCATGAAGACAATCTTTCATATTTATCGGAGGGTAGACTCGCTCTCTTGGTCTTCATGATGTCCGACCCCTGGGAGAACAGTCTCTCTCTCCACAGCTGCAGAGATGGGTATGGCCATGTTGTACTTAACAAACACATCTACCCAGGTGGCACGAAAAAGGGCAGGGAATATGGCCTGCTCCAGCAGCTTGTTCCTCTACTTATCTGAACATCAACTCTCAAGCGCTTTCCCCATCTTGTTGGAGCGACGGGTAGAGTTGGTGCCCTCTGTAGCTGTGGGTCCATGGCTCCTCAAAGCCTGGATATAATAGATTAATTTGTAAATATATATATATATATATATATATATATATATATATATATATAAAATATATATATATATATATATATTTTTTAATATATATATATATATATATATATATATATATATATATATATATATATATATATATATATATATATATATATATTTTATATATATATATATATATATATATATATATATATAAAATAATATATATAATATAAATTTACAGTAATAAAAAAAAAAAAGTTCAGATATAAAATTGGCTTAGATTTAAGGAAAAATATATCATTGCACTTGAATCATAATTATTACAATAATTTGTCAGCATGACGCTCAAGATAGCAAATATAATGACTTGGAGTAATGAACTGTCACAACTGAACAGAAGATGCAGTAGATCACGATAAAATCTATAAGTATTACCTTGAAAACATAATCCTCTTCGTCTTTATCTGGGCTGTTGCCTTCTGAGGTATCCAAGACAGCCTGCTCCGTGACCTTGAACAGCAGTCTTGACATAATGACATCCACCTTCTCAGGGTCGAGAAGGCGGACCACAGGCATTTTCAAGGGGGGATGGATTGCCGTGGCCATTAATAATTCCATTTGATCAAATCAGGGAGAGGAACCTGGCCTTGAAACCCTTGGCTCTTATCACTACGGGGTTTCTCAAGGAGGTACTACAACAAAGGCCGGGGATATTTGAATGTTTTAGCCTTCAATGCCCGAAGGCTGTCCCAGAGTACATACTTATAGTGTAGTAAGCAGGACTCCCATGTAGGCCTCTATCTCCATTTGGAGTCTATTGAGGCTGGTCACCACTGGCTTCATCACAGGTAGGTACTCATTGATAATATCCTTATCAACCTGTTTGAACGTGGCTATACCATTTTGCATGCATATCACGTTGATCTGGGCCAGCTTGGTATCGAGCACCTCACTGAGGACCTCTATGGAGTCATAGAGGGAGTTCCAGCGTGTTACATTTAGGGTCTTCAGCTTCCTGGCCACCTCCCTCTTGATGTTGGCTGCCGTGGTTGGCTTTCGGTTCTGTTTGTACCACAGAGCCTGTGCTTTCTCTCTCACCTAAAAGAATTCACATAAAAAATATTATTTGAAAAACTACATTTATTATTTAGATATAAAATAATCATACAATTTAACTTATTAAATTGTCTTAGTAGTCTACTGACAAGTTGTTGGCAAATGGCCAACTTGGCCAACCAATGATCTTCCTCCTTAATGCTGAAGATAAACCCCAGTACATCATCCATAGTAGCAACCAGCCGGGCCTCGGCCACCGGTGGAGGGTGTTGCTTCGCCATAGTAATCAAGGAACGGCACAAAGCATCATGCGGCATATAACAGACGGCACAACATTGTTTGCGCGGTACAGTACGAGAGATTGCGGTTAACTCGCACCTCAGCCCAGTGATAAGGCAGGATGGAGGCTGTCGCCCCACAACCGTTATGCACTAATTCACTCACAACACACTCCTTGCAAATAATATTTAGCTCTACAGCAGAGCCATAATCACTGTAAGCAAACACTGTCACCAGCACACGTAGCAGAAACTTATACACCTGTATGTATGCTCGCCGTGTCCCTATCACTGGTTTATAACTGCATAATCACCCTGTCTTTGCTGTTAATAATTACTTATTATATGCAGAAATGTGTCATGAAGATGATAGTTGGGTTAGTTTTTATAAACATTCTGTGGTTACTTCATATTGGTTAGGAGCACACGAAAATAAAAGATATGACTGAGTCAGTGAGGAACATGTGATGTCACAGGTCAGCCCGCTACTGCCAAATCATGTTTCTAGTATCTACTGACCTTGGCTCTCGCTTAACAAAGTTTACAGTAACATCTAGAATATTTTTATGATATTTCTACATCACACAGATAATGTTTATATTAATTACAACCAAAAATGTAAAAAAAAGCATACTTGCAAAGCAAACCAGGAAGAAGGGCTGGGAGGTCACGTACTTCCTCTGAGAATGCTCGCTGATAACTGCAGCCTTGGTTGACTTGACTTTATCTGGTGGGCAAGCAGGGATTCCTGGACGGTGCACGTAGCCGCACAGGAATCGTGTTCAAAATTGGGAATTTGCGGACATATTTGCTGAAGTACTTCCGCAAACGCAAATCCGCAAACTAATACTGACTTCCGCAATTTGCGGAAGTTGCGGTTTGCGGAATTGCCCATCTCTGGTGTGTGTGTGTATTTACCTGGTTGTGTTTTACAGGAGCTACACTCATGTCGTCCCGTCTCCATATCCACAGTTATCCAGTCTTTCTTTTAATTGGTGCACATTACGTGCAGATAACACCTCCTCATTTTGTCCATACAAAACTTGTACATTGCTATGAGGGAAGCTGTACTTCTTGATCTTGTTCAGGCATCTGCCTTTTCCTAGTTGTTTTGTATGTCCTCTTGTGTATCGACCTTCTCTTTGTTTCCGAGTCAGTAGTCTCTCATTGTCTGTTTCTTCCATCTTTCTTATCAGCCTAAAATTGTTATTAAGTCTCCTCTTTCTCTTCTCTGCTCGAGTGTTGATAACTTTTATTCCTTCAACCTTTCCTCATAAGAAAGTTCTTTTAGCTTTGGTACCATCTTTGTTACTAGTCTCTGTATTCTCTCCAACTTTTTCACATGCTTTTTTTATGGGGATGTGTGTGTGTGGGTATTTACGTAGTAGTGTTTTACAGGGTCTGAGCTACACTCGTGTAGTCCCGTCTCCATATCTACATTTATCCAGTCTTTCTTTCAACTGGTGCACATTATGTGGCGATATCACCTCCTCAATTAGTCCATTCCAAACTTCTACATTGCTATGAGGGAAGCTGTACTTCTTGATGTTGTTCAGGCATCTGCCTTTTCCTAGTTGTTTTGTATGTCCTCTTGTGTATCGACCTTCTCTTTGTTTCCGAGTCCTTGAGTTTTATTTAAATGTTTTTCTGGTTGTAGGTTATTCTGTATTATCACTCCAAGGTCCTTTTCTTCCTGAACCTTTGCCATTATTTAATTTCCCATTTTTTACGGCCATTTATATCTCATAGATATAAAGTAGAATCCTTGTAGGGATTCCTGCAAGGACTATTTGTTTGATAACAGGTCTGTACTCTGGGACTGAGAGTGCTGTGAAGTGTGGGGCAGGTGTATCCAGCTTCTTTCCTGTTAATACAGGAGTGAGGCAAGGGTGCGTCCTTGCCCCATCACTTTTCAACACTTGTATGGACTGGGTATTACGCAATTATGTACATCAGTGATTGTGGAGCATCCCTCGGCAACACCAAGATCACTGATCTTGTTTTTGCCGATGATGCAGTAATCTTTGCCGAGTCGCTGGAGGTCCTGGTGATGGCTCTCGAGGCGCTGCACGAGGAGGCAAAGCCTTTGGGACTTGAGGTCTCCTGGCTCAAGACCAAGGTCCAGGTGTTTGGAGGCTTACTAGATGAAGCAGTACAGTCTGTTCATGCGTGCGGCGAGGACATTGAGATTTTGGAAAGTTTTATATACCTTGGTAGCACAGTCCATAATGACAGCGGGTCACGTCAAGAAGTCTTACGGCGGATTAGCATAGCCCACGATGTTATGGACTCTCTCTGCAGGAGTATTTGGCGTTGTCGGTACCTGTGCAGGAGGACAAAGATCCGGATCTTCAAGTCGCTTGTGATCCCTGTCCTACTCTATGGTTGTGAGACATGAAAACTAAATAGCTATTTGCAGAGACGAATCGATGCCTTTGGAAATAAGTGTCTTCGCAGAATTATGGGGTATCGCTGGGATGATTACGTGTCAAATCAATGATTGCACCGTGAAACTGAATCGAGGCCTATTACCTGCATAGTCCGTCAGCGCCAACTTCGGCTATATGGGCATGTGGCACGCTACCCTGAAACCGATCCTTCCCATCGGGTTGTATCTGTAAGAGACAATCCGGCGTGGAGGAGGCCAAGGGGGCGCCCACAAGGCTCGTGGCTGGGGCAAGTTGATGTTTCTTGCCGAGAGCTGCTTGGTATGGGAAAGGAGCCTGCATGGGAGCTCGCGCGTTGTGACCTACGGGAGTGGCGTCGTAGGGTGGGCGAGGCGACGCGCCCCCCGGCGTATGCTCACAATGATTGATTGAAGGATGGTCATAATCTGTGTATAGAGACAGGGAGGTGGAACAGGCAAGGCCGCAGCCGCATCCCAGTGGAGGAGCGGCTGTGTGGGTGCGGGGCTGTGCAGACAGAGCGTCACGTGATGCAAGATTGTCCAGTATCGCTGCACATCAGAAATGCCCACCAGATTTATAGTATAGAAAACTGGTTCTGTAATCGTTTTTCACATGAAACTATATATATATACATATATATATATATATATATATATATATATATATATATATATATATATATATATATATATATATATATATATATATATATATATATATATACAGAGAGGTCCCGTTATACGATCATTCGGTATACGAGAATCCGATGATACGATTTGTGTAAATTAGGGTCTATTTTCAATATACAAGATCGAAAATCCAATGATACGACATTCAAACTGGGGTGAGTAAAATTATCAAGTTCAAAATGCGCGCCCTACCACTCCCGGGTTGGACAAAGGGGGATTTGGTTGACCAAAGTGAGGTCACCCCTAGCAAGCCGTGACCTGAAGGGTAATTAAGCATATGGTGCAGCCTGACATTTAGGGGTAATTAGCAGGTGTGCGGCCCCAACCTTGGGACCGCAGTCAGGTCACCTCTAGTAGGGCGTGACCTGAAGGGTAATTAAGTATATGGCGCGGCCAGACCTTTAGGGGTTATTAGCAGGTGTGCGGCCCCAACCTTGGAACCGCTACACTACCTTCTCTTGTATCACGTGGCGTCCCATACATTACAACGTCTTTTTTGCTTGTTATGCATGTTTTATGTTTAATTAATGGAGGCGGTGGCCGAGCGGTTAGTGTTTTGGAGTGCTGAGCTCAATGTCCCGAGTTCGAATCCTGCCGGGGGCAACTCTTTCAAGAGCCTGGTAGGGGAGCAGAAGGTACTGAGTTCACGTCCCACCAAGGATCAACTGTCAAATCCGTCGTGGAGTGAATGAAGAAACCCGCATGCTGTTATAATATGTTCTCCGTCTGCGTGTGCAACGAAGAAACTCCAGGGACAGCGTGAGCCTAAATTGAAGATAACGTCAGAGAAAACGAGATCTTCACCTACGACCACAGGTGTCACTATAAGAATCCAGCCTGCGCCACCAACGAGCGAGTTCAACCAACATCAAAAATATGCGCCGTTATGTTATTTTGTGTGCCATTTTCTCTTTCAGAATGCTTTTTCTACATAATAGGTAGTACAGTGTGGGTAATATAGACGCTGTGTGTTTGTTGTGTTTGCTATAGTTTATTTTAGCTTAAAAAAAGATTTTTTTTTTTTTATTTTTTTATTTTTATTTATGGGGTCCTGGAACCATACCTATATTTTTCCATTAGTTATGTGTTTCGTTATACGAGATTTCGCTCTACGAGTATGCCAGGTGGAACCTAACTGCTCGTATCTTCGTGACCTCCCTGTATATATATATATATATATATATATATATATATATATATATATATATATATATATATATATATATATATATATATATATATATTATATATATATATATATATATATATATATATATATATATATATATGAGTATATGAGGGTTGTGTATATATATAATATATATATATATATATATATATATATATATATATATATATATATATATATATATACACAACCCTCATTTTCCCGGACCTCCATTTCCCAGATATCGGATTTCCCGGACAAAATCCGAGGTCCGGGGATAATGTCAGAGTCCCGGACAAATGCCTGGTCTAGTCCGTAAATTGACAAAGTTGTCCGGCGGTCCGAGCGTCTCCTGTTACCCCTGGTCAGTGTCCGCTCCTCCCGCCAGGCTGTAGCATGCTCAGCGGTCGTATTGTTTACATTTGAGCACCCGACATTCATGATTCACCTGCACCACCTCTGTCAGTCCCCTGACCCCACTGCCCCTGATGCAGGAACATCTCTGAAAGTATTGAACACTTTCTGCTGCCTCCCGCCAGATGGCAGCATGCTCAGCGGTCGTATTGTTTACAATTGGGAACACGACACTCACGGTTCACCTGCACAGCCTCCGTTAGTCCCCTGACCCCCACTGCCCCTGGTGCAGGAACGTCTCTTGAGACTATTGAACACTTTCTGCTGCCTCCCGCCAGGTGGCAGCATGCTCAGCGGTCGTATTGTTTACATTTGGGCACACAACACTCACTGTTCACCTGCACTGCTTCCGTTAGTCCCCTGACCCCCATTGCCCCTGGTGCAGGAACGTCTTTTGAGACTATTGAACACTTTCTGGCTGCCTCCCCGCCAAGGGGACAGCATGCTCAGCGGTCGTATTGTTTACATTTGGGCACACAACACTCATGTGGTTCACCTGCCACTGCCTCCTCCCCGTAGTCCCCCTGACCTCCATTGCCCCTGGTGCAGGAAAAGTCTTTTGAGACTATTGAAACATCCTTTTTGCTAATATA
This sequence comes from Chionoecetes opilio, assembly GCA_016584305.1. Classification (NCBI taxonomy): domain Eukaryota; kingdom Metazoa; phylum Arthropoda; class Malacostraca; order Decapoda; family Majidae; genus Chionoecetes; species Chionoecetes opilio. Next base: position 78,237 of record JACEEZ010012069.1, on the reverse strand, counting down.
TAATTTTGCGTACATATAATATAACATCTATATTATAATATATAATATATATATATTATATATATATGTATATTATATATCTATATATATATATATATATATATAATATATATATTAATAATATATATATATATCTATATATATATACGTAGTACGTATATAGTATAGAGAAGGTCCCGATATATATATATTTTTTTTTTTTACTCCTTGGCCTATAGCGTTCTGTAGGCCCTTCAGTTCCCATCCCACCCTTTCAGGGGGTGGGGATGGCGGCCCTGGAGGTTCACTTCAGGTCTGGAATGGTTTGGCTCTTGCCAGTGGTGGCGCAGGCAGGATTTTATAGGACGCCTCTGAATTAGAGGCTCATCGTCGCCCCTTTCCACCGATGCATCCAATCGAAGGTAGAGTTAAGGACCAGGGCATGTGGTTGTTTTAGGTCACCAACGGTGCAGAAATATTTTAGGTTGATTTTATGGGTATCGCTCTGGATCGAACTCGGGTCTTTGAGAAAACGCCACCCGGGTGGTGACGCTAATACACTCTGCTACCGCCTCCCCATGTATGAGATATGTAAGATAATCTTGATATTCTTAGGTGTATGTGTGATTTCTTTTTTGTTACAGGGGGGGGAACTGTTATGGAGGTTTTTATGAATTATCAAAAGTAATCGTCCAGACCATTTCATATTTCCCGATTTATGCAGGCAAAAGAAGCCATTATCGAGTACAACAAAGCTCGTATTCCCGGACTAATAGGGGGAGACAAAGCACTGGTTCGGGGAACCGCAAAAGTCCGGGAATCGCAAAACCGTCCTGGAATATCCTATCTCTAAACAGAAAAATTAAAAACAAAAAAAAAAAAAAAGGTTTCCGATGCCATTTACCCAACCCCGGACGCTTTATCCTACTCTCGTATTTACTGTACGGCAGAGCCGCCAATAATCAAACTATCCCCCCGCCGCGGACTTTTACGTCCGCTGAGCATGCTAGGCCATCTGGCGAGAGGGCAGCAGAAAAGTGTCCAATCAGCTCAAGAGACGTTTCTGCCACCAGGGGCAGTGGGGGTCAGGTGACACGAGGCCGTTTCGCAGGGTGAACTGTGAGTGTTCCTGTGCCCAAATAAAATACAATACGACCGCTGAGCAACGTGAGCATACGCCACCCCTGGCGGGAGGCAGCAGAAAGTCATTCAATAGTTCTAAGAGACGTCCTGCCACCAGGGGCAGTGGGGGTCAGGGGACACTAACGGACGGGCCCAGTGAAGGTGAACTGTGAGTTGTGCTGTGCCCAAATGTAGACAATTACGACCGGAGCTTGCTGCCACATGGCGGGACCGGGCAGCAGAAAGGTTCAATAGTCTCAAGAAACGTTCCTTACAGGGGGGGCAGCAGTGGGGTCAGGGGACTAACAGAGGCTGTGCAGGTGAACCTTGAGTGGTAGTGGCCCCAAATGTAAACAATACGACGCCTGAGGCATGCTGCCACCTGGCGGGACGGAAGCAGCAGAAAGTTGTTCAATAGTCTAGGGGAGACATTCCTGCACCAGGGGCGTGGGGGTCAGGGGACTAACGGAGGCGTGCAGGTGAAACCGTGAGTGTTCGAGTGTCCAAAATGTTAAACAATACGACCGCTGAGGAGGCGGGAACCTGGCGGGAGGCAGCAGAAAGTGTTCAATAGTCTCAGGAGGACATTCCTGCACAGGGGCAGTGGGGGTCAGGGGACTAACGGAAGGCCGTGAGGGTGAAACCGTGAGGTGTCGAGGTCCAAATGTAACAATACGACCGATGACGGGAGGCGGGGGAGGAAACGGGGACCTGGCGGGATGGCAGCAGAAAGTGTCAATAATCTCAGAGATTGTCCCTGTACCAGGGGCAGTGGGAGTCAGGGGTACTGTACGGAGGCAGTGCAGGTTGAACCCATGAGTGTCGGATGGCCCAAAATGTAAACAATACCCCCCCCCCCCCCCCGTGATCGCGAGCATGGCTGCCACTTGGCGGGAGGCGCGGACAACTGACCAGGGGGTGACAGGGGACGCTCGGACCGCGGACCAATTTTGCCAATTTACGAACAGGACCAGGCATTTCAACGTAAAAAAAAAAAAAAAAAAAAAAAAAAAAAAAAAATTTCTGGGACTCTGACATATCACCGGACCCTCGGATTTTGGTCCGGCAAATCCCATATCCGGGAAATGGAGAGTCCAGGGAAAGGAGGGGTTGTGTGATATTCAACAATATGTTGTCACTTTTTGCATTCCCGTCAGCCGTTTTTTTTAAATAATCCGCAATATAAAATCTGTAAAATCCCCGAGCTTCAAAACATGCTCACACGACTTGCATTATGGACGCACCCAGTTCGGTGAAGTCACCTTGAGGAGGCTTACAGCCCGGCGTGCAGTGGCAGTAATACCAATACACGTTAAACTTAGTAGGAAAATTAAATATAGTACAGGTTCTACAATCTCATATCCCCGTAAAACCTTGGGACCAGACACTTTCGGATTTCAGAATGGAATGATTTTTAGAGTGATTTTACAGTTTTTCTTGAATAAACATTACAAGGGGAACAGGTGGCTTTAGGGTAGAGTGCTCGGCTCGTGGCCACAACCGGTCGCGCCGTTTGCGCCTCAAACCCGGCAGCAGTTAAGGCGCTATTACAACGGGCACTTTCGATCACGGTGAGCAAGATTTCGCTGAGCTGCTCAACGGAAACTATTACACGGTGGCTCTGTGTTTGATGAGCAAAATCTTTACTACTGCACACCCTGAACACCACCACACCAGCCACTGCTACACCCTAAAACCACCTACCACCACCATCATGCTACACCCTAACACCACCACCACAACTGTTACACCCTAAACACCACCACCACCACCACTGCTACACCCTGACACCAACACCACCACTGCTACACCCTGACACCAACCACCACCCTCACTGCTACACCCTGACCCTGACGCCACCACCACCACTGACTACACCCTGACGGCCACCACCACCACCACTGCTAACCCTGACCACCACCACCACTGCTACACCCTGGACCACAACCACCACTGCTACACCCTGACACCACCCACTGCTACACCCTGACCCACCACCCACCACTTGCTACACCCTGACGGCCACCAACCACCACTGCTACACCTGACCACCACCACCACTGCGACACCCGACTACCACCACCACTCTGTTACACCCTGATATCACTCAACACCAACTACTCGCTACACCCTTGACAACCACGTGCATCACCACCACTGCTACACCCTAACACCACCAAACCACTGCTCACACCCTAACACCACCACCACGTACTGCTATACCCTGACACCACCACCCACCACTGCTACACCCGGACACCACACCACTGCTGCACCCTGACACCACCAGCGCTTACACCCTAAACACCACCACCACCACTACTGCTACACCCCTGACACCACCGTACACCCACCACTGTCCTTCATATACTTCGGGTTAAAGAGTTTTATAAGAAAAATGATCTGCAATAAAATAATAGAGTCATCACTAATGTCGGTTCTTATAACAGGGGAAAACGTTTTTGCTCACTCAAATAAGTTTTGCTCAATGAAAAAAATGATGAAGCAAAAAAGTAAGCTTCGAAGGAGTGCGCTGCTTGCTCGACCGAAACAGGCTTTCATTGAGCAAACGGTCAAAACTGCTCACTCTGAAAAGAAAAGGTGCCCTCCTTGTAATAGCCGCTTTACCGGTGTGGGAAGGTGGCTAGCGCTCTCTTGTCACCCTGGCGGGAGCTTGCATGGACTTAGGTGTACCCTAGCTGCGGGGAGTCTGAATCCCCCGAATAAAATAATAAAAAAAAAAGATAAAACATTTAAGTATAACTATAAACATAAACTGGCTCAAACTAAGCTAAACACAAGAAAAATACTTACATGCAGTTAAAGACAACACAACTAGTTTGAGGATTTCTGGGGCGGAATCAATGTCGTCATCGTTGTTATGGTGTACCATCGTCTTCGGGTTGGAGGTGGGAAATCTTGAGGGATGGGCCAAGTAACCAGGATTCTCAGGTTCAGCAGCACTACGAGAGGACGGCCTTTTTAAAGACTTACTCCCAGGTTCATTTGTTTCATTAACAGAGCTGGTTTTCTGTCTAAGCAATCTCCTTTTCTTTGATTGAATATAAGCTGCCATAGCCTCAGGGACACTGATAAATGGGACTGTTGTTCCAGGCACCAATTAACTGATCACACAGGTTTTACCATATCATCTATGCGCCATTTTTCACCTGTGTTCAAATGTCTTCATCCTCATCACTACCTTATCCTCATGCTTATTTGTTATCTAACACCATGGCAGCAATTTCTCAATCATCAAGGAATGCACAACAAGAAGCGTCATGGTCAACATTCAGTACTTTCTCGATATCAGTCGACTCTAACAACATATTTACATTTCTTCTTGCCAACAATTTTGGGCATAAGCAATGACGAGTTTGATATCACCGTCCTCGTAGTGACCACGGAATCCCATCAAAGTCTTTCATCTGCAGGCTCCCATTTCATGGAACACATTGTTGTAGGCCAAAAATTTGTGCCAAGCAGTTTTTAATGTTCTTTAGTTAATGTTTCCAAGCATTAACAAAGTGCATCAATGGCATCCTTAAGGGTAACTCTTTCAGGAAGTCTTTGTATCTACGCCTCTGTCGACTGCCATCAAGCATGCTGTCAGAAATAATATGTTTTACTTTTGTCTACATTGAGCACAAAATTGCTTGGTCACAAGGTTTTGTATTATAGATGTCACATTGGGGGGGAAGATAAAAATGCCAAAAAACATTAATTTCACAAGAACCTCCACAAACAGGGGATATGTGCTAGAAGCTTGTTCTAGAAGCACTAAAAATTTTAAGCAGTCTTCTTCAAGCCAGCTTTCCTCAATGAGGACAGTCCAGCTGGTACCGCGAAATGGTTTATTGAACCCTTCGGTAAAAAACATTTTCTCTGGTTACCCATGCTTTCTTGTGCATAATAATGCACAGGTAGATGTAACACACCTTTAAAACATCTTGGATGTTGGATTTTTCCAAGCATGCCCAAATTTAACATGTGTGCTGGCAGCATTGCATATGCAAGAACAGCATCCTGTCCTTAGCATCCTTAAAACCTGATTTGGTTGCTCTTTCATCTGCGTTGTTAAGTTTTTTTCTAGGGACGTAGCACCAGTAGGAGTGTGTTTCATTCCACCTATTGTATATTGCCTCCGGACTAGGTTTTCATCAAATTACCATATTGGCAAAATTCACAATCGATAACGTTCCCTGCTGCATCATAATCAGCAGAAGCTTTTTTAGCTGCATCATTAATCAGCAGAACTTTTCAGCTGCATTCATCATCAGCAGAAGCTTTTTAGCTGCATCCATAATCAGCAGACCAGAAGCTTTTCACCACAGATTTTCAGATATGTTATACCATGACGCTTCTTAAATTTCTTGCAGACAACCTTCTGAATATTACATTCGCCTTTAATGCTCAGTTCTTCATGGTATTTCTAGCTTGTTTCATTACCATCAAACCATTCAGTGGCATACGTTCACTTTTTCGTTGTCGAAACCACTCCATCAGCACCGTGTCAAGATCTCGTTTTTTTTGTTCCTGATGCAGCGTTTTCCTATTTTTCATTAGTTTCTGGGTCATCACTGTCACTGTAAAACTTCAACAACTTATGTGTTTCTTTAGGTCGATTATTGCTGTAGTTCCCACACCTTAATCTTCAGTAAGACACCGCGGCGCAGATAGATACACCACATCAAACTTCTGTAATACAGTGGTACCTTTGACTTACGGGAGTGCCCCAAATTACGAGTTTCAGAGTTACGAGCAGTAGCCGCGCGGTGGTGATTTTTGATTTGTGTTGGAGCAAAATCCGAGTTACGAGCAATTTTTTTTTTTTTTTAACGGGCGAGAGCTTTGAGCTTCAATACGCCGACGCTAGTTGTTGGCGAGCGAAACGCCACAACATCCCGCCCAGCATACCGCGTCTCAACTCGTTCACTTCACGTGGTTACCTGCCGTGGAAGCATCTTGTTTGTGTTTGTGCTTACCACAGCGCGAATTGTAAATGACGGAGGGTGAGTGCAGTCATGTAGCGGCACTAGTTCCACCCACAGCTTTCCAAACAGCTGCTACACAGAGTGAAACACTGGCGAATGCCAAATGGCGGAGGGTTGAGTGCAGTCCAGTCATATACTGTAGGGAACAGTTTAAAAGATTGGGGTGGTTTTTTTGGGGGCTGGAAACGGATTAAGGGTTACAGTTCAAACCTCGCGATAACGGACCCTAAAGGGGAGGAGTGGTCGTTTAAAGCGATTGTCCGTTATATCGAGGGATTTCCGGCAAGGAGGAAAAAAATATATGAAAAAAAAATGGAAAAAATTGTGAAATCAATGATAAAATACTCACAAACACCAACCAGACCTGTGTAGCAATATGTTGGGCAGGTAAAACGTGACTGGCACTACATGCGAATTTAATTCCGCTCCTACTTGTGAAATAAATGAGAAAAAATCACAAACACAACCAGGACCGTGTAGCTAGTCAAGCTCAAGCTCTAGAAAAAGGTAAACTAAAACAACAAGCCAGACACAAGCCCGTGGCTGTTCAAAGGTATTGCTGGATTAGTTCATGACTAATGTTTCAATTATTATAGTAGTATTATATGGTTGTGAAGTGCAGTTCTATACACCCGTGTCACTATTTAGTGGCAGTGTAGCACTGCGGGTCACCTTAGATAAGTGGTGCTTTAGGGTGTTGAGGTGACAGGGGGAGGACGTAGCAGCGGCCACGCCAGCAACACTAATAGTACTATTTTAAACAATAAACACCTTCTACCACTAAAATCACTAGCAACCACAGGCTCATTCCTTAATATGCTTAATTATGTGATACAATCAAAATTCCTTAAAACCCCAAGCATTCCCCAAGTAAAATGTAGAAAATAATACAATTATGTCGAGGTTGCCAATTCGAGCGGCGAGAAGTGGTCTAACATGAAAGAACAAGAAAAGAAAAAAAAAAAAAAAAGTTAAAGCAAAGGAGTCCGTTACCTCGAGGTCCGTTATATCGAAGGTTGACTGCTATTTCAAATTAATTTCAATGGGAAAATTGATTGATATACTATGAGCACAAATTGAGTTTACGACTCGACAAGAATGAAAATATAAACTCGTAAGTCAATGTACCACTGTAACCTACTTTCCCTGTGCTATCGATAACACTGGTCGACCAAAAAAAAAATTGAAGATATGGTTCTGGACTAAATGAAGCTGATTATAGGTAAAATCGACCCTGCTGAACTCGAATCTGAGTTCAATTAAGTATCACGTCCAGTTTTTGAGGAAACCAGACGCAATTCATGAAAAAATATGGGTTTTTTTAAAATCAGCATAAATAGGTTTCCACCAATGTTTTCATTTTAAACTCTTAAATCTATTCTTTCTCAAGCCTATGTAGGGCAGTGCAGTGCGTTTGGGTCAGTGGGTTTGTGCAGTTGAGCAGGGGAGGGTGTGCGCGCTGCGTATTGGCGAGGGGGTTAGCAGGCTGTGTAGTACATTTTTACTACTGATCGTACAGCTATTGGACATATGTTTAAACATTTTCTTTTTCTTGCAGATATGATGTGGTTGATTTAGGGGAGTCCTTAAATTTAGTGGTTTACCGTATATAGTACCTTTACGGGCTTGTGATTAGAGCGCCCCGTAACTGTGTGAATTGCATCGTGACAGTTTTTGGTACATATGTGGAATTTTTACCCCTGACAATCTGGAAGATTAACCTCTTACAAAGAATTTAAAGCAGTTATCTGCTATTACTTCAAGTGCCGTATATGTGATCAAGATAAGAAGTGGGGCCCTCACGCGCATGCAAACCCCTGTGTGAACACTTGAAGAATGGAGCGTGGCAAACGGCCCTAAGGCAGGGCTTCGGCATCCCAATGGTTTGGCGTGAACAAAAGGATCACAGTACTCCCCCCCCGTGACTGCTACTTCTGCCTCACTAACATCAAAGGATATTCAGTAAAAACGCGAGCTAAAATCAGGTATCCTAACGTCCCTTTGCCATCAGGCCTGTGCACATGGTCCTGATCTCCAGTTCCAAAGTTCCAATGTCAAGTGCAATAAGTGAATAGATTCTAAGAGGAGGATAATCCATGGATACAGACTTTCAGAAATGGCAGACCACAGAGGAGAGCCCAAATTCATCAGTCAGGAAATGCATACATGACTTGTAGGGACCTAAATCTACCAACGGAGGAAAAGTTGAAGTCCTTGGAATCTCGTCTCAAGGAATGGAATTTGCTACAAGAAGGAGTTCTCATCACCACGTTTGTCGTAGAAGAAAGAACTTTCAAGCTGTCTTCAAGATGGAAACACAAGCTCTGTTACTGCCTTTGTGTTGACACACTCAGGAAACAAACTTTGGGAGTCTTCCACAGTATGATAAGAGTGAGTGGCGGCTGTTCATAGATTCAGGAAAAAAAAAAAAAACACGACTAACGGGCCGTTCTTCTGCATATAAAGGAAATAAGCTTCCGAAGTGTTCCCAATTGCGCATGGCCATGAAATGAGTGAAACTTATGAAACTATGAAGACTTGTGTTATCTGTGTTAAATATGAAGAAACATCAGTGGATCTGTGTGGGGACCATGAAGGTAATATCCTTGCTTCTAGGACCAGTTAGGTTACACTAAGCCACAATGTGTTTTCTTTTTTGTGAGGACTCTAGAGTGGACAGCAAACCACCTTACAAACAAAAGGAATGCCAGCACAGGCACGACCGAAAGACTCCACCTGGCAGGTTCAACTGTTATGTACAAACCTCTTGTTGGGCAGTTGAAAATGGTGTACTTACCTTCATTGCTCTGAAACTTTGGGTTAATGAAAAATTGTTGTGAAGGCCATGGATCAAAATGGTGCGGCTTTCAGGATTTGTTAGCCACGTTGAACGCCCACTGTAGTCTGAAGCCAAAAGTAAAGGTCAGGTGTTTCAATGAGGCCTCAAATTTGTCAAATCTACTAAATGACTGATGACTTTGTAGCGAGCCTAACGCCCCTGGGAAAAAAAGCTGCTTGGAAGAGCTTTTTGGCGGTTTAAATTTTTTAAAAAAAAAAAAAAAGAACTACCTAGGTGGTAATGTTCAGCATCAATGTTGAGGGGGGGAACGTTGGAAAAGGACATGTTGAAGAGTTACCATGCGCTTGGCGGCACGGATGCACTCAAAATCACTTTTGTCCATTCACATCTTGATTTCTTCCCAACGAAATCTTGGCGCAGTCAGTGATGAGCAATGGGGGAACGGTTCCACCAGGAACAATGCCACCATGAGACACCCAATACCAAGGACGAATTCAGTCCCAACATGATAGGGGACTATTGCTGGATGCTACAAACGTGAAAGTAGATGCTCCTACAAACGAAAGAGCAAAACACAGAAACACTTCTGATGTATTATGGAGCAGGGTGAGTAATTTGTGTGGTAGGTATAGTTTTGATCATATGTATTATTTAATACCAATTTGAGATCTTGACTGTTCTTCTGAAGAACAGTCTATAGTAGATCTGACGTTCTTCGAAACTAGCGCATCTTCTCTCAAAAAAAATCAGAATGTGTTCCAAAATACATATAAGTATATATATATATATATCTATATATATATATATATATATATATATATAGATACTATAGATATATATATATATATCTATATAATATATATAGTCAAAATTTACTATGATTTGGGCACATATTTTCGGATATTTCCAAAAATCTGTGGACAGTTTCGGATATATTTGGAACATTAAATTAGATATTTTTGCCAGATATGACATTAGGTCCTAATAAAGCCACAAGGGAACCACCATAATTTAATTACGAGTAATATATAATTAATGTAGGGGGATTGTTTCAATTAATATATAATTATATATACGTAATAATTATAATTGCTATTAAAATTTATAAAAATGCCGATATTTCAAAAACTATACGTGATAGAGAAAAAAGCCAAGGCATTTTTAAATCAGCAGCAAAAATGCTTTCCAACCCACACACATGAAACTCGAACCATTTTTGGTGTCGACCAGTGTTATCGTTACAACCTTAGGTAAAAATCATGTTAGTCAGTAAAGGACTTTATAATTTAGGAAATAAACTTTAATGTACTTTAGTAAATAATTTGGTAATTTTACTCACAGTTTGAATGTCCGTCAGCATGGGATTTTCGATTCTGTCATATTGAAATAGACCCGAATTTACCACATCTCGTATTTCATCGGATGCTCGTATACGAATGCTCGTATAAAACGGGACCTCCCTGTATAGATCCAGGTATTTTTCACATCATGTTTAAAGTATTCTCTTAGGGAGATTATTAGGGGATATTATTGACCCCTATTAAGGGTTTGATAATATCCTACCCCTTCTAATTACATATACTCTTAATAGGACTATTAAATAGGGCATAATATCAGATGGTAGGCGGTGGTTGGTGGTCCTAGGGCGGTAGGAGCGGACCCCGACTCTCGTGTTGTTAGCGTCTCCGAATGTCTTTGCGTTCTCGGTTACCCGATTTCTTATTCCCCGACGAAAACCATCCCAAAGCTTTTCGCACCGTGGATGTTGGCCTACAAGAAAACCCCACTCAATGCCTCGCCCCATTAAACTATACCTCTTAGATTGGCTGTAGTGCCCATGGGAGGACCACAGGGGCCGGTCGGCTCCATGAGCCCCTCCTAATCACCAGGCGGTGGCACTAGAAAAACTCCTCCTGCCGGCGCCACCGACGGGGCGAGGGGCCAAGCCATCCACCGTATGTGTGTCCTCGAAGTGAGGGGAACCTCCCAGGAGCCTACCGATGGCCACCGAGCCGCTGGTCCCTGACACGAGACATGCCCTACAGGCCACACTATAGCTTCCTGCACAAGGAATTGGGGAATAAATAAAGAAATATGAGATAAATTCCCCCTATGTTTCCTGTGACCCGTAAAGCGAGTTACTCCGTGCTACAGCTGATTAGGGGCCAAGAGTTAAAAACGCATAGATAGCAAACAGTTGTTAGGTTGATGTGTTTCTATCCATGCCCACATTATCAGGAAAGCCCGGCAATATCTGAGTTGGAGCAGCCTTTTGAGATGTATAATTTAATCAGGGGTTGTTTGATTAAATCAAGTTGATTTAATCATTGATTTAAACATGATTTTGAGAGATCACGTTTTTTCTTTTTTTTTAAATCATGATTAAATCACTGATTAAAATCCAGAACTTATCATTATTTGAACACGAGGAGGGGGAAAGAAGTGAACCATGTAAGCCAATGGGCTTTATGAACACCAATGTTATCATCGTAGTATAATGCTATGATTATGAGACACAATGAGTGGTCGGGGAACCACTGTGGCACTTTGAGAATCCATGTAGTATAATGTTATTATGATAATGAGACACCCCCCACATGAGTGGTTACGGGGGAAAACACTGTGGCACTTTCGAGAATCATTTTAGTAAATGCTATGATAGAGACACAATGAGGTGCGTGCGGGGGAACCACGGTTGGCACTTTGAGAATCAGTAGTATAATGCCTATGCCCATATGAGACACAATGCCAGTGCGTGCGGGGCCATAACACTGTGTTGCACCTCTTTGCAGGAATACATCCTGTAGTATAATGCTATGTAATGAGACACATATGGAGGTGGTCCCCCGCCCGTCCCCCCCTGCCTGGCCCCCCCCCTCCAACCACTGTGGCACTTTGAAGAATAGTGTAGTATAATGCTATGAATGAGGGACACAATGAGTGCGTGCGGGAACCACTGTGGCACTTTGAGAATTCATTGTAGTATAATGCATGATAATGAGACAACAAATGAGTGGTTCGGGGAACCAGGTGGACACTTTGAGAATCATTGTAGTATTAAGCTATGATAATGAGACACAAGGAGTTGTTGCGCCGGGAACACTGTGCACTTTGAGAATCATTGTAGATAATGCTCATGAATAATGAGACACAATGGAGTGGTGCGGGGAACCACTGTGGCACTTTGAGAATCATTGTGTATAAATGCTCTGATATGAGACCACAATGGTGGTGCGGGGAACCACTGTGGCACTTTGAGAATCATCCGTAGATATGCTATGATAATGAGACACAATGAGTGGTGCGGGGAACCACTGTGCACTTTGAGGGGGAATCATTGAGTATAAGCTATGATAACATGAGACCACAATGAGTGGTGCGGGGAAACCACTGTGGCACTTTGAGAATCCATTGTAGTATTATGCTATGATAATGAACACAATGAGTGGCGGGGAAACCCACTGTGGCACTTTGAGAATCATTGTAGCTATAATGCGATGATAATGAGACACAATGAGTGGTGCGGGTAACCACTGTGGCACTTGGAATCATTGTAGTGAAGCTATGATAATGAGGACAACAATGAGTGGTCGCGGGGAACCCAACTGTGGCACTTTGAGCATCGCTAGCAAATGCAATGGGGCTGTTTTCACAGGCAGAAATTATTTTGCTCTAAAATTATATCATTATATATATTTTTTTTTTGTTACATATACTGTACAAAAAGCCCACACTACTATAACCTACTATACTTCTACCGTACTACATACCTACATAAACCAAAAGTTGAATGTGCAGGTTACTTTGTTATAAAAAGCCACAAACCGTGATATTAACAAAGTTTAATAGCCATTATGGATTAATATCAAACAAAAAATATAATTCTCTTGTTTAAACCGCCGAAGTAATTATTACCTAACACCAACAATGCCATTTGCATCGATTGCCTTGCCATTGGGAAGTCAAGTAGCAGGACGGACTATGAACCAATTAGGCCGAAACAGTTATGATATAGCACAATCAGGCAATATTTGTGTAGACGACCCACCACAGACAGAATGGATGAATTCATATGCCAGTTAGGAGGTTATTACGGAGGTCAAAATTAATAATCATTTGCGTGTGTATCGGGGCCTTCCCTCCCCCACCGGGTGGGGCGGTAAAGATTGCAGGCATCGATCCCAAGCCAATAGGAAACTCACAAATGGACAGGGCCAGTCCTGGATGTGTTTTCGCGCAGCATAGTGCAAGCCTGGGTCAGCCTGGGCCAGGCCTACAACGGCCTAGAGACCGTTAAGCGAAAAACGCACATATCAAAACCTCAACAAAATACAATGCGGCCATCAGGAAATAGCAGCTCAAAGCTGTGCCCTAAGGATTGGGTGTAAACATGAAACAATGATGCACCTTTATGACAATCATCATTCACAACAGCACAGAACAAGGCAGCTCTCAGGCTGGATCATGAGGACCCTTCCAAACCAGGAGTGTACAGTGTATGCCGACTCTCCTTTGGAAGTCACTGGTGCTACCACGCCTAGAATACCTGCTGCCAGCTCGGTCACCACATAAAATACGACATTACTGCACTAGAAGCCTCCCAAAGAAACTGCACAAACAAGACCCAGGGAGTGAACACCTAAAATTACTGGGAGAGACTCAGGACCACCCCCTGCACCTGTCCTCGCTGTCAGAGGCAGAGAAAGATACGTCGCTCATTTATGTTTGGAAAATTTCTGGAACCAACAGGGTGCCAATCCACCACCAACGTGCAAGAAACAAGCACAGCCCAGGAGAGGCAGGACTGTGCTGCGTGCCCTCACCACCCCTGGAGCATATCATAGAGTCCTAGAACTCTAACAACCACCCACAGCCTCACCCGTCAGTGCCTACAAGATTATTTCAACTGCCATCCCAACAAAACTAAAGAAACATGAGGGTGTCCCTCCCGACACCTTCATGTACAACTTGATTGCCTCCGGCTGGCCAACATAACAGACCACAAACTCGCCAACACCAGGATCACACCAGCTTCCAACTCAAACAGTCTCCTGCACGGATCCAAAGAGGAGGCAGAAGCTGTCTGGTTCAGTGGAGATCCATCTCAGCTGCGGTCGATAAACTGACAGAATTCTTCAAAGGTATGAAAGGTAAGGTTTTTTCATCTAAGGAGTATTTTAACGGTAACTCCCAGATGAACACCGAACGTCCTTTGGTGGAACAAAACTATTTTTTTTCTGGTAAGTTTCTATGCATTTGAATTAATCTGCTAACCCTTCTGTCGCAAAATAATTTCCTTTTTGTTCTTTTTTTTGTCCCCCCCCCCAAAAATGACCAAAAAGAAAAACAAATTGAATCAACCCGTTCCAATACCTAACTCAAATTTTTTTTAAAAAAAAAACTAAAAAAAACTAGATAACCTTTAGTTACTACCAACAAAAAAAAATTAATAAGGAAGATGAGAACCTCCATACCCTAACTGAAGAAAAAAACCCACGAAAAAAAACACAACTAACACTTATGTCTATTTAAAAAAAATAATATAATAATAATAATTGCGACAGAAACGTGTGTAGCTTAATTCAAAACGGTGTACGTCATTTTTCGCCCAAATGTCAGTTCGCCCGCAAGTCAGTTCGCCCCCAAATGTAGCGTTTGTTCGCCCACACTAAAGTTGGTTTGCCCCCCCACAAGTATGATTCAACAAGCACCAAATCAGGTAGTAAAAACTTTATTAAAAAAAACTCAAGAGAAACATACAAGAATTCAAAATATATGAAAAAACTAATGTCATAATTCTAACAGTAAATAAAAAAAACCTTGAGGCATTCATGTTTAAAATGCAGTAATTAAATTATTAGAGCTTATTGGTTCCATTTAAATATGAGCAAGCCTTGATAAGTTGTAAGGAGGATCTTTCACCCTCATATATTCATCCCAAGAAGAACTAAATTTATTTTGCAGTTCCCCGTATCGTCTCGTTGGATTCTTCGGAGTTCTGTCAGAACACCAGCCTTATCGTAATGATGTTAATTTAGCCTCTTTATGCAGAAGGCTTACCAAAAGATAGAATGGAACGGCGTGCTTCACCGCGGCACTATTAATCGGTTGTGCCACCCTTCATTATTTGTGCATACAGACTTGCGAAAGAACCACTAAGTATTAAGGTTTATAATATCCTACCCCTCTAATTATATATACTCTTAATAGGGACTATTAAATAGGGCATTAATATCAGATTGGTGAGGCGGTAGTGGAGTGGTTAGCGTCTCCGACTGGCGTTCTCGGTAACCTGAGTTCGATCCCCGACGAAAACCAAAAGCTTTCTGCACCGTGGAGTGGCCTAAGAACACCCACATGCCCTGCCCATTAACTCTACCTTCGATTGTGAGTGCATGGGAGGACACAGGGGGGCGGCATGAGCCTCTAATCACAGGCGTCACTATAAAAATCCTGCCTGCGCCACCACGGGCGAGGGCCAACCATCACAGTCCTCAAAGGAACCTCCAGAGCCTACCATCCGAGCCCTGGGTCACCACTGCCTACAGGCACTATAGGCACAAATGTGGAAAAAAAAAAATATATATATATATTCCCCCTATGTTTCCTTAGTAAAGCATTTTACTCCGTAACTATTAGGCCAAGAGTAAAAATGCATAGAAGCAAAGTTGTTAAGGTTGATGTGTTCTATCCAATGCCATTATCACAAGTCAATTATCTCTTGTAGATTTTGAGATGTATAATTTAATCAGGGTTGTTTGATTTAAATCAAGTTGATTTTAATCATTGATTTAAATCATGATTTAAATCACTTTTTTTTTTTAAATCACTGATTTAAATCACTGATTTAAATCATAACCTTATCATTATTTGAAAACGAGAGGGGAAAGAAGGAACATTAAGCCAATGGGCTTTATGAACACCAATGTTATCATTGTAGTATAATGCTATGATAATGAGACACAATGAGTGGTGCGGGGAACCACTGTGGCACTTTGAGAATCATTGTAGTATAATGTTATTATGATAATGAGACACAATGAGTGGTACGGGGAACCACTGTGGCACTTTGAGAATCATTTTAGTATAATGCTATGATAATGAGACACAATGAGTGGTGCGGGGAACCACGGTGGCACTTTGAGAATCATTGTAGTATAATGCTATGATAATGAGACACAATGAGTGGTGCGGGGAACCACTGTGGCACTTTGAGAATCATTGTAGTATAATGCTATGATAATGAGACACAATGAGTGGTGCGGGGAACCACTGTGGCACTTTGAGAATTTTTGTAGTATAATGCTATGATAATGAGGACACAATGAGTGGTGCGGGGAACCACTGTGGCACTTTGAGAATCATTGTAGTATAATGCTATGATAATGAGACACAATAGTGGTGCGGGGAACCACGGTGGCACTTTGAGAATCATTGTAGTATAATGCTATGATAATGAGACACAATGAGTTGTGCGGGGAACCACTGTGGCACTTTGAGAATCATTGTAGTATAATGGCTATGATAATGAGACACAATGAGTGGTGCGGGGAACCACTGTGGCACTTTGAGAATCATTGTAGTATAATGCTATGATAATGAGACACAATGAGTGGTGCGGGGAACCACTGTGGCACTTTGAGAATCATTGTAGTATAATGCTATGATAATGAGACACAATGAGTGGTGCGGGGAACCACTGTGGCACTTTGAGAATCATTGTAGTATAATGCTATGATAATGAGACACAATGAGTGGTGCGGGGAACCACTGTGGCACTTTGAGAATCATTGTAGTATTATGCTATGATAATGAGACACAATGAGTGGTGCGGGGAACCACTGTGGCACTTTGAGAATCATTGTAGTATAATGCTATGATAATGAGACACAATGAGTGGTGCGGGTAACCACTGTGGCACTTTGAGAATCATTGTAGTATAATGCTATGATAATGAGACACAATGAGTGGTGCGGGGAACCACTGTGGCACTTTGAGATAGCAAATTGCAATGGGGCTGTTTTCACAGCAGAAATATTTTGTTCTCAATTATATATATATATATTTTTTTTTTTGTTATACTGTACAAAAAGCCACACTACTATAACCTACTATACTACTTCTACTACTACTACTACTACTATAACCAAAAGTTGAATGTGCATGTTACTTTTGTTTATAAAAAGCCAAAGTGATATTAACCAAAGTTTAATATGCATTATGATTAATTATCAAACAAAAAATATAATTCTCTTGTTTAACCGCCGAAGTAATTATTACTACAACAACAATGCCATTGCATCCGATTGCCTTGCCATTGGGAAGTCAAGTAGCAAGGATGACTATGAACAATTAGGCCGAACAGTATGATATAGCAAAGTCAGGCAATATTTTGTGTAGCTGACTCTCACCACAGACAGAATGATGACCTTTCATATGCCAGTTAGGAGGTTATTACCGGAGGTCAAATTAATAATCATTTGGTGTGTCTTGGGGGTGGGGGGGTAAAGCTTGCAGGCACTCGATCCCCCAGCCAATAGGAACTACAAATGGGACAGGGCCAGTCTGGATGTGTTTTCGCGAGCATTAGTGCAGCCTGGGCCAGCCTGGGCCAGCCTACACCGGCCTAGCAGACGTAGCGAAAACGCACATATCAAAACCTCAACAAAATACCATTGCGGCCATCAGGAAATAGTAGCCAAAGCTGTGGTTAAGGATTTGGGTGTAAACATGAACAATGATGCTACCTTTTCTGACCACATCATATTAACAACAGCAAGAACAAGGCAGCTATCAGGCTGGATCATGAGGACCTTCCAAACCAGGAGTGTACAGTGTATGCTGACTCTTTGGAAGTCACTGGTGCTACCACGCCTAGAATACTGCTGCCAGCTCTGGTCACCACATAAAATATCTGACATTACTGCACTAGAAGCTCCCCAAAGAACTTTCACAAACAAGATCCACGGAGTTGAACACCTAAATTACTGGGAGAGACTCAGGACACTGCACCTGTTTTCGCTTCAGAGACGCAGAGAAAGATACGTCGTCATTTATGTTTGGAAAATTTTGGAAAACAGGGTGCCCAACACCAACGTGCAAGAAACAGCACAGCCCAGGAGAGGCAGGCTGTGCTGCGTGTTCACCACCCCTGGAGCATCTCATAGAGTTAGAACTCTAACACACCACAGCTTCACCTTCAGTGCTACAAGATTATTCAACTGCATCCCAACAAAACTAAGAAACATGAGGGTTGTCCCTCCCGACACCTTCATGTACAACTTGGATGCCTGGCTGGCCAACATACCAGACCCACCGCCAACACCAGGATACACCAGCTCCAACTCAAACAGTCTCCTGCACTGGATCAAAGAGGAGAGACAGCTGTCTGGTTACAGTGGAGATCCATCTCAGCTGCGTCGATAACTGACAGAATTCTTCAAAGGTATCAAAGGTAAGGTTTTCATCCTAAGGAGTATTTCTAACGGTAAATTTCCAGATGAACACCGAACTTCCTTTGGTGGACAAAACTATTTTTTTCTGGTAAGTTTTTATGCATTTTGAATTAATCTGCTAACCCTTTCTGTCGCAAATAATTTCCTTTTTTGTTCTTTTTTTTTGCAAAAATGACAAAAAGAAATAAACAAATTGAATCTAACCCGTTCCAATACCTAACTCAAATTTAAAAAAACTAAAAAAAACTAGATAACCTTTAGTTACCTACCTAACAAAAAAATTAATAAGAATATTGCGACCTATACCTAACTGAAGAAAAAAACCCACGAAAAAACAACTAACCTTTATCTATTTAAAAAAAAAATAATAATAATAATAATAATTTGCGACAGAAACGGTTGGCAGCTTAATTCAAAACGGTTTACGGTCATTTCGCCCACATGTCAGTTCGCCCGCAAGTCAGTTCGCCCAAATGTAGAGTTTGTTCGCCCACACTAAAGTTGGTTTGCCCACAAGTATTATTCAACAATGCACAAATCAGGTAGTAAAAACTTTATTAAAACTCAAGAGAAACATACAAAGAATAAAATATATGAAAACTAATGTCATAATTCTAACAGTAAAATAAAAAAAACTGAGCATTCATGTAAAATGCATGTAATTAAAATTATTATGAGCTTATTGGTCCATTTAAATATGAGCAAGCCTTGATAAGTTGTAAGGAGGATCTTTCACCCCTCATATATTCATCCCAAAGAATGAACTATTTATTTTGCAGTTCCCCGTATCGTCTTCGTTGGATTCTTCGGAGGTTTCTTTCCGACACCAGCCTTATCTGTAATGATGTTAATTTAGCCTCTTTATGCAGAAGGCTTACCAAAAGATAGAATTGGAGGCTGCTTCTACCTGCTGCACGCTTATTTAATCGGTTGTGCCACCCTTCATTATTTGTGCATACAGACTTGCGAAGAACACTGTGGCGTGGTCTTCACACCCTACGCCAAGTCCAGCTATGGAATTGTCCCGCAGTTGGGAGCGAACCCTTGTAAAATACAGACAACAAATCTTTGGGCAAGCGCTAAGCATTCAGAGAGAGAAGTGACTGTACTTAGAAACGACAGAGAGAGTGTGACTGAGAACTTATTTGATAATTCTGACTTTGTTAATTTTGGAGAGTTCTATCTTTTGTAATAAAACAAGAAAAAGATAGACATAATAATTATCCCATGAACCCAACGAGCCACTTAGTGAACTTACTACAACCCCCAACCTACATTTGACGCCAACTCTAACTTGGCGTTGCACAGTAAAGGAGTTATCTAATGTGGGCGAAATGACTCCACCGAGTGGGCGAACTGACTTTGGCGAATGGACCTTTTGGTGTGGGCGAACTGACATGTGGGCGAAATGACCTGATACCATTCAAAACACATAAAAACTCACCAGAAAAATATAATTTCGTCCACCAAAGTGAATTCGGTGTTCATCTGGAATAATACCATGAAAAATAACACATGGGGTGTCTGGGGGAGCAAAAACCCCCCATTCTGAATTTCTATTGGTTGAAACTGTATATTTACCCCCTCACCTAACTGTCGGGGCCCCAGACACGTGCCGGGTATTACAGTAACACTGCTGGACAACACAGAACATTAATCACAACAGAAAAATAAACCGAAGCCAAAATACGTCCACCACTTGGTCAGTATACATAAATACATCTTGGTGTGAGCGTGTTAGTGGCTGTTGCATAAAATCAAAGGTCGAAGGTCACAAGAAGAAGACTAATCGAGAGACCGAGATGGAAGATTTTAACAAGATAATCCCTTCACCTGCCTTGTCATACACTTATCATAGACATTAGACGTGTACAGAGCTAGATCACTCAATGCCTTGCTCTTACTAACTAATCACCGGATCTACTAAATAGCGTCCACTTGCGTCCATTAGCGTCCACTAGCGTCCATTAGCGTCTACAACCCTAAATTGATCACTGTTTAATGTATTTCCTATTTAAAACACATCCTCATCATCTTTTACAGCGTATATGATTTTTTCGAATTTTCGTACCAACCGCTCGGCTCACAACCGAGAAGTCCCGGGTTCGATCCCCGGACGGAGCGAAGATAGATGGGTAGTCTTTCTTAAAACCTGAGCCCCTGTCCACCCAGCAGTGAATGGGTACCGGGTGTTAGCCGGAGGTTTGTGACCCCCCTCGATCGATCCCGGGGTAGTGGCTTCGGTCAACACTAACTAAGCTGCAGCGGTAGATCACCACGGCTCTGAGGAATTATCCTCTAAACAAACAACAAACAACAAACAACAAACAAACAAACAACCCCACACCGATCAGGGGTCTAACAGTAAAGTCGCCACCTGCAATAAAGTTGCCAGCCGCCAAATATTACGAATGATAGCATTACTACTGATTTTTATGTGCCACTGAAGATGATACACAGTAGTTTATATCATGACTGTATAATCTACCCTGTTTCAGCGTTGTTTTATGCTTTGTATCTGCGAGTATAAACGGTTTCAAATTTCACTACGCGTTTTTATTTCGGGCGACGACGACGTAGGGAGGAGACTCAGTAAATAAACACTAGATGGCGACTTTATTGTTGGTGGCCACTCTGGTGATATTTTTGTCATTTGTTCATTTATAGCCCTACTATGACACAGATGAAGACACAAAATGACACAGACTCTCCAGATAGCCCCTTCTAACTGTCCTGAAATCATGTGTAACGCGAGAAATTACATTAATAGGGGAAGAGATGAAATAACACATAAGTATCAATAAGCTAACGAGGAATTTTCATCCACGCCTCATTCCTGAATCACTGGTTAGGCTTATATTTTAAGCCAGTAGTAATTAGACGCGTAGCGAAACGAGGTGAGAACGGGGATTCTAGGTTAGGATAATTTTAGAAGCAGCTCGACGTTCAATGAGTTAAGTCGCCTGTGGGGAGGTGATATTCTCGCCCTTGGTAAAGGTATGTTATGAAATGTTTGTTAACTAGAGATGTAGACATGACTTACTGGTGATTCCTTTTGTTGACCAGGACTAATAAAGTGTATTACTTAGGGTCCCAAGGTAGGATGCTGTTGGCGGACCAGGGGGCCAAGCGCTCACAAATTAGCAGAGGGGACAGCTACAACATGTCACAGCCAGCCGTGTGAGGACAAGGAGAAAGAAGGAAATAGAAAAATAAGTGAGAGGGAAACGTTGGAAGTGGGATAGACTACGTATACATTATATTAGGATAACGACTTGAGCATTACATGTGCGTATCGTTAAGGGGTAACAGTGCGACTGAAGTTACCAGAGATAGTAAACTATATTAGGATGACTTGAGCATTACGCATGCGTATCGTTAAAGTGGTAACAGTGCGACTGAAGTTACCAGAGATAGTAAACTAGATTAGGATGACGACTTGAGCATTACATGTGCGTATCGTTAATGTGGTGACAGTGCAACCGAAGTTACCAAAGATAGTAAACTATATTAGGATAACGACTTGAACATTTCGCGTGCGTATCTCTAGGAGGGAAGGAAGACTTAATATTAAGATAACTTGTGAATGTATAATAATTACCAAGTGAGACAGTAAAGAGTTAAATATATTATAATTAGAAATATATTAACGCGTTGTCATTCAGTTTCCAACCAGTACTTACATATTTTCTTAAATCTTTTATTTTTGTTCATTCATATATTTTTTCCCACTTAATGTGGGTGGTGGCAGCGGAGTAACCAGGACTGTAGAGTACACTCCCAAGGTGGGCACTACATAATGGTGATAATGGTGTAGATGGTCATTTTGACCACTACACATGCATGTAGAAATGTAACTATTAACGCCACCACACGGCTATAAACAGAAAAAAAAGTTGTTATGGCGACTGTACGGTTGTGGACACATCTACGGTTGTGGACACAAAATCCATAACATTTTTATATGTCCTGTACTCTTTTATTTTGTACAGAGATGTTAGGAAAATCACAGATATGCTGTAAAAAGCGATGCAGATGTGTTTTAAATAGGAAATACATTAAACAGTGATCAATTTAGGGTTGTAGACGCTAATGGACGCTATTTAGTAGGACCCACTAATCACTACACTAATGCCTTCCTCCCTTCTCTCCTGTCTCCTCCACAGTACCTCCAGCAACCACACTACCACACACGTCCTGGTTAATCACTCATAAAGGAGTATTTTGTGGTAAATAAGTCAGGAACGGTGGGGGTGTGAGGTAAGGCATGACTTATTTCACTGTTACCTATTTTATGCAACACCGGCTGTGTGACATTACTGCTCGTGTGTCACTGTGTCATTAAATACTCACTGTCTAGCGTGGTGACAGCGGCATGACGATCACTGGCACTAATAATATGACAGGTGGCTCCGCGATGCCTCTACAAGCTTCCTCTTCCTCCTCTTGTGGTTTGTTTTGATCATTTTGTTATGATTACTAAAAAATTTCCCCTGCCTTGTTTTTGGCTTAATACACACGTTATTTAGCCTTATTTTAATTATATCTGTCATGAAATAAAGTTATTATTGTATAGGTGTTATTGTTTGATGGTTTTATATATAGGTGTCTTGCACGTGACGTCACAGCCACTGAGCTCGGTGGTCACAACCCTTGTTGTGGGTGCGACAGGCGCGGGAAATGCGAGCTGGAGGACCAACAAACTCCACTTGCCGCCAGTGTTTGCCAGCTTATGGTACTTTTCCCCTACCAAATATATGTTTATCAGTATAAAAGATATACTGTTATCTTCGGAAATGTTTGTTCTATAATATTATCAAATAAAAAACCGTAAAACACACTACAGAATGGTCATTATGAGACCCGCAAGAAATATGCATGAACTTAATATTCACCAGCGCCAGCTCCCATTTAATATTTTGCTCGAAAACATTTTACATGGACAATATCAATAGAAGCGGAATTTCATTAGCTTTCCATTGATATATTTCGTTATCTGATAAATGAATTAGAACCATGCATAAATTAGCGTTAACTAAATAAATAACCTCATCATTCTGGAAAAATTTCCCCATTTCATGATGTTATTGATGCTTAACTAATTAGTTAACGCTAATTTATGCATACTTTTAATTCATTTATCAGATAACGAAATATATCAATAGAAAGCTAATGAAATTCCGCTTCTATTGATATTGTCCATGTAAAATGTTTTCGTGCAAAATATTAAATGGGAGCTGGCGCTGGTGAATATTAAGTTCATGCATATTTCTTGCGGGTCTCAAAATGGCCATTCTTTAGTGTGTTTTATGTTTTTTTATTTGATAATATTATAGAACAAACATTTCCGAAGATAACAGTATATCTTTTATACTGATAAACATATATTTGGTAGGGGAAAATTACAAAGGTGGGCATTCCGCAATTTTAGTCCGCAATTCTGCAATTCCGCAACTTGCGGAATGGTAATTCGGTTGCGGAATTGCGCAATTACGGATGCCTGAAAAAATTGCGGAATTGCGAATTGCGGACCGCCAAAATTTTGAAACGCAATTGCAATAACTTCCGGAATGGGTAATTCGGTTGCGGAATTGCGGAATTACAGATGCCTGAAAAAAATGCAGAATTGCGGGTTGCGGACCGCCAAAATTTTGAAACGCAATCGCAATAATTGTGACGGTCAGCACCTTCAAAGTGCCAAGTGCCCGCGTGAACATGAGCTCCCACCAAATATTGTGGAGACGACATTGCCAACTGCCAACTTGCAGTCACTGTAGCAGTCACTCAGTCAGTGCGTGCTGGAACTTGGGATTGAGAGCGTGTACGCTGGCCGTGTGTGTGATTAGTTGCCAACCTCCACATGCTGAACCAGAAGAAGTGGGGGGAGGAGGAGGAGGAGGAGGAGGAAGAGGAAGATTAGTAGATTACTTAGATTAGTGATTACTACCCAGCAAACACAAAGACGGAGGGCCTCCGGAGGCCCTCCGTATGTCTTATCGGCGGCCCGACGGAAGTGTACGACGTAGGGCCGCTGGGAATTTGCTCAGAGGCTCACCGGCGGGCCGCTCCCAGCGGCCCGCCGTAGGGCATATGACCATTTGCCGCTGTTATATTAACTGATTGAGGAATATTTATGGTTATACTTTCTAAGTATATTGCAGATATAGAAATGTTTTAAGGGGTGTTGCACAACCCATTAGCCGATTAATAGACTAATGTTCAATTAATATTAATGTTCAACACTTATAAAAACATTACTATATAATGCAATATGCTTAGAAAATTTAACCAGAAATATTCCTGTGTCGTTATCCAGTAATACGATGAAAAGGGGATTGCTAGGATCATAATTGCTACGGACATTGTTCATTTCATAAGTACAAAAACATTTTCGTTATTGAGTTTACATGCTGGTGTACGTGGAACACTGAACGGCGTGAACAGCCATGTAGAAGGATATAGGTTGCGGCGAACAACATAACAACACCCACCCACTCGTGCGTTTTCCAACTAACTGATTATTTTCACTCAGACACAGCGCCAGGCGCCGTCAAGGAATTCCTAAAAAAACGTGTCGTACTGCAATTATTTATATTATTCAGTCTATTTCGATATAATGAAGGAGCGAAAACATGTTATAACTAAGTTCTCATTATGTTATCGACTGGTTAAGGGTGACAATTTAGGCCTTTTGTGGGTTTTAAACCCTTTGTAATGGCTATCGTACGTCTGGCAGTTTAGTACATTGATAGCTGGGAAAAGATTTCAAATAATATTCTATTCTAAATCATGATATTATTCATATGTTAACTATCTACATCTAATTAGGAATATCTACATATTCCTTATTAGGTGCACCGTTGAGTATTAATATGTGTTGATAATATGTTGGAAGTTATTGAAATCAGGGAAAATATGACCTTGTGGTATTCCGTAATAATCTTCGCCGCGGCTAATCAAGTGTTATTTTTATATGATACTAGCTACACACACAGACAAACTGATAACCTTTTTCCAAGTAAACTCCTTCCTATGTACGTATCTCATCTTTATTTCTATGTATCTCTGGGTGTTCCTGATAAAGCTGGAAATATTTGAAATAAACTGATATATGATAATTTCTATAAACTATTATAAAAACTTTTATAACAATTTTTAATAGCTTGAACAGGCCTAATAATAGTGATGGTACCGATATTGAGATACTATGTATATTACTGAGTTAATATATATAATATGAAATGAATATTTCCCACTTACAAATACGTACCAGCGCGCCTCCGGAGGATTGACGTCAAGTTGCCACTGCGTGTCACTACTGATGTAATACTACATCAAGATAATCATATAACTGTTGTTTCAAAATGTTTACACATAGAAATATTCAATTCTTGAAATTCTGTACATTAATTTTCAACATAGTAAATTATCCCGTCTGAAAATACACCAGCGAGCCTCCGTAGGACTGACGGAGGTAAATTTGCCGCCGGCGGCCGCCGTTCGCCGCTCTACGGCCTACGTCGGCCCGCCGGTGATGGTTAGCTGGGTAGCCAGTAGACTGTGAAGGGTAAAAGTAAAGAAAAACACTAAAAGAGACAAAGACTTAATTGTGAAGGACAAGTAACATGTATAGACAGAAACAGAATAGGAATACAGAAGTATTAAACACTAATAAAGAGTCTAGAGACATTTTTTTTTTTAATTGTAGGTGTTTAAGAGTCTAAAGATGTTTAAGAGTCTAGAGACATTTTTTTTTTTAATTGTAGGTGTCAAAATTAGTTTGTGGAATTTCGGAATTGCGGAATTGCGATTGCGAAAAGGCCTATCTGAAAAAAATTGCGGAATTGCGATTGCGGACTGGTGCAGTTCGGAATTGCGGAATTGCGATTGCGGAATGGGAAAACAAATTGCGATGCCCACCTCTGGAAAATTACCATAAGCTGGCAAACACGGGCGGCAAGTGGAGTTTGTTGGTCCTCCAGCTCGCTCCGACGGGCGGCATTTGGCTTGAAGACGCTAGATCGTGACGTCAGTGCAAGACACCTATACAGTTCAGTTCAGTACAGTTGTGGGTCGGGATATGTGTCAGGGATGTGAACTTTAGTAGCACACATTGTCGTACCTAGTCACCAGAATTATCGTATTTTTGATTGATATTAATTATAATGTCATAATATTATTTATAATGTATTTGTATAATATTTGTGAATACTGTGAATATTAGTAATTTGAATACTATATAATATTTATTTATTATGTCCCCCTCTTCCCTTCCCACCCTGTGTTAATTAACCCCATTTTTCCCGATTGATGAGGTTATATATTTAGTTAACGCTAATTTATGTATGCTGCTAATTCATTTATCAGATAACGAAATGTATCAATGGCAAGCTAATGAAATTCCGCTTCTATTCATATTCTCCATGTAAAAAGTTTTCGAGCAAAATATTAAATGACGAAGAGTTTAATAGAATATTAAATTCATGCATATTTCTTGAATCTCATAATGGCAGGTATTTAGTGTATTTTACGGTTTTTTATTTGATAATATTATAGAACAAACATTTCCGAAGATAACAGTATATCTTTTATACTGATAAACATATATTTAGTAGGGGAAAATTACTATAAGCTGGCAAACACGGGCGGCAAGTGGAGTATGTTGGTCCTCCAGCTCGCTCCGACGGGCGGCATTTGGCTTGAAGACGGCGGCATTTGGCTTGAAGACGCTAGATCGTGACGTCAGTGCAAGACACCTATACCGTGGCCACCGAGATGTCATCTCGGTGGCCACGCCTATACTCAAGCCAATGGACCCAACCATAGACCACTGTATACCTGGGGGGAGATGCTCGAAAGAGTTACGGTCCCGTAAGTATTACCCTAGGGGACTTTTACCTCGTAGCGCCTCTACGGGTGATGCTCAAACCGTTTTCTCACTTGCTACGAGACCGCGAGGCTTAAGGGTGGTCTGGAGCACCCTTAACTCCCTAAGGGAGTGAAATTTGAAGCGGCTAGACATCAACAAATAATAAATTACTAGTTGCATCACTATACTTTATGTTTATTGTGTATTATAGAGCCATTTCATGCTTGCCTGTTTGAAATGTGATGTGTTTATTGCATCATTGACTCCATATATATCATATTTAACATACTGTTACGTGTAACGTAATTGTAATGTGGTGGGGGGAAGGCTGTATGTGTCTGTATGTATGTGTGTATGAGCTGGGACGAGGTGGCGCGTGAGGGTGCTTGGTAGGTACGAACTTGAGACACCAGGGCAGGGATGCTCGAAAATCCCTCGCAAGGGACAACTTATGAGTGTATGGCTACAATAACCTTACGAGGGTGGGCTGAGGGAGATGCTCGTACCGAGCAGTCACTCCCGTACGCTTATCGGTGGCCTCTGGGTGGGGAATATTAGGGATATTCTAGGGATATGTGTAGGGAAATTCTGCTGACCAATCACAGAGCAGCGCCTCGCATGACGCGGCCTTATCTAGCCATTCATCATGCTCTCAGCTGTCAGGGAGCTCGATAAATAAATTTAAAGACAATTCAAATGCCGCTGTTGAGCTAAAATCGGCCCCTTTCGGAAATCGTCCCGCGGACGCTTATTTAACCTAAATAACTCTACAAAACTTAACACAAACCTATCATAAACTGTGATTTTTGTGAAACATACACTGTGCCTCATGCGTAGACACACGAGGCAGGTGGATGTGTTGAAATACGACCCGCGCGTCCAGACTGTGCCTCACCGCCATGGCAGGGAGGCGACGCTCCGTCACAAGATTGATTGATGTTCATTTCAATTTTTGACCACCTAAATATTTTTGCATTGAGACGTATCATATACCGTCAGAATCGGAAAAGTGTGTTGCTTCCGAGACAGTAAATAAACATGCAATGCAAGCAAAATTAAATGAATAACAAGGAGTTGAATAAAAAAAGGTGAGAGAGGAAATTTTTTTTATGCACTATTTCGCTTTGGTATCATTATCTTATTCTTGCTATAGTATACTGTAATTTATTTATATTCATGACACGCAGTAATGTCTCGTGACGATGATGGTATGTTCAGTCTTCCTAAATATCATCTTATTCACCTGGTAGTTTGATAATACCATCACTGGGGCAGCACTGGGGAACTACAACACGTCCCTCGAATCGGGAAGGGTTGGATTCGCTCCGCACGACGCGCGCGGTGTTGAAAACCTCGATTTTCAACTCCGCCAGCCTCACCGCCAGCCTCATGAGCCCTAGTCTGGACGGGCCTTTAGCCTCGCGGTCCCATAGCAAGTGAGAAAACGGTTTGAGCATCTCCCGTAGAGGCGCTACGAGGTAAAAGTCCCCTAGGGTAGTATACTTACGGGCCCGTAACTCTTTCGAGCATCTCCCCCAGACCAGCAGTGAGGCGAGGCTGCTCGGGTGGGTGTGGGGAGGAGTCAGTGCCAGAGGAGCGTGGCTGGGCAGTCACGCGGCGACCAGGAACGAGGGAGGGTTGAAGCCTCGCGTCGGCGGTCGGGGTGATTGCGGTCGGGGTGATTGCAGGGGGTGTTTGTGGCGTGGGTGGAAGGGGTTGTGTGTGGTTGTACTGTGGAGGGAACAGTGACTGTAAGTGTTGTAACGTCATTCTCTACGGCAGTCTTCAAGCGACTGGGAGATAGCTTACACACATGTATTGTGTGCTTGTGTGCTGTAGCTTGTGGCTTTATAAGTAAAACCAGAACTGTCGCTTGTGTTTCCTTCGCCCCTGTGTTTTGACCTCGTGTACCACTTAACTCGCCCTCATCTTGACACACCGACCTCCTGTAGAAGTCGCCTGCAGAAGTGAGTTGTCTGTAGCGGGTATTGTTACCTACCACATCTTTTTCCTGCACAGCCTTGAGCCTGTAACACCTGGGTTGGTGTGGTAAAGGTCCAGGAGAGGAGTGGAGAGCGTAACAAAACAATACCTATACATGTAATAAATTCATATTAAGGCAAACCTGATATATTAAATATATATATCGGTCGACTTCTTGAATCAAAACGTATAGTTCATCATACAAGTTTGGCCGCTATAATGATGCGGTCGGTGGTGGTGGTGTAAATGTCTACCGTACACACACGCACGTACACACACAATCAAGGATATTATAAAGTTATACTATCCTTGCACACAAGTGTCACGTATGTCAAGAGTGAAGTGTTAGTCCCCCCGTGTGTCTTGTCTGACCTAATGAGCGAACGCGCAGTTCTCGTCCACTATAACAGAGACCGCCGCGGCTACGAATACGGCAGGCCTCGGTACGGCCGGGCCAGCAGTGGTCCATACTCCATAGATGCTAATTTCGGGCACGCGGGACTCGAACCTAGAATCAGCGCATCAAGGTATACCCTGGGTACGTCTCTGTAGTATTCAGCGGGAGAATATTACGCTGAAAGGCTAATATGCGGCAATTTGTATTATCGTAACATTCTAGCGGTGTTGAGCTAAAATCGGCCCTATTTTGGAAATTGGCCGATTTTAGCTCAACACCGGCAAATATAGTTTTTAGGTTTAGGTTGAATTATATTTAAGTTATGTTTAGGTCTGGTTTAGGTTAGGTAAGGTTTATGATAGGTTTGTGTTAAGTTTTGTTGAGTTATTTAGGTTAAATAAGCGTCCGCGGGACGATTTCCGAAAGGGACCGATTTTAGCTCAACAGCGGCATTTGAATTGTCTTTAAATTTATTTATCGAGCTCCCTGACAGCTGAGAGCATGATGAATGGCTAGATAAGGCCGCGTCATGCGAGGCGCTGCTCTGTGATTGGTCAGCAGAATTTCCCCACACATATCCCTAGAATATCCCTAAAATTCCCCACCCAGAGGCCACCGATAACCGTACGGGAGTGACTGCTCGGTACGAGCATCTCCTTCAGCCCACCCTCGTAAGGTTATTGTAGCCATACACTCATAAGTTGTCCCTTACGAGGGATTTTCGAGCATCCCTGCCCAGAACTGCACACGCGACAATGTTTTGAATTGCAGGGCTGCATAGGGGCCTGCGGGGCGCCCGGCAAAGAGATATAGTGGTCTATGGACTATCATATAGACTGGTTTATCAGTATATATGATATACTGTAATCTTCGTAAATGTTTGTTCTATAATATTATCAAATAAAAAACTGTAAAACACGCTAAAGAAATGCCATTACGAGACTATGAAGAAATATGCATGAACTTAACTCTTCACCATTTAAAACTTTGCGAGTCAACTTTTATCATGAAGGGTATCAATAGAAGCGCAATTTTATTAGCTTTCCATTGCTATATTTCGTTATCTGATAAATTAATTAAAACCGTGCATAAATTAACGTTAAATAAATAAATACAATCATCAATCGGGTAATTTTCCCGATTGATGATGTTATTTATATACTTATATATTTAGTTTTCTGATAAATGAATTAGTACCATGTATAAATTAGCGTTGACTAAATAAATAACCTCATCAATCGGGCAAATTACCCGATTGATGATTTTATTTATTTAGTTAACGCTAATTTATGCATGGTTTTAATTAATTTATCAGATAACGAAATATAGCAATGGAAAGCTAATAAAATTGCGCTTCTATTGATACACTTCATGATAAAAGTTGACTCGCAAAGTTTTAAATGGCGAAGAGTTGAAGTGAATATTAAGTTCATACATATTTCTTCAGTCTCTTAATGGCATTTCTTTAGCGTGTTTTACTGTTTTTTATTTGATAATATTATAGAACAAACATTTACGAAGATTACAGTATATCATATATACTGATAAACCAGTCTATATGATCCGTATATATATATATATATATATATATATATATATATATATATATATATATATATATATATATATATATATATATATATATATATATATATGAATCCGAGCGGCCCTCCGACTTCAGCCCCTTGTGCGACAGGCCGATATTCCGTGCGCAGTCCAGCTGGTATACAGTGGTCTATGACCCAACCCATAACTACGTCACGGTTTGTTTACCGCGGTCGGCGCGGTGCATTGTGGGGATAAAACCCCTTTCACACCTTCTAGAGTAGCAAGCCGAGTAGCGCCGAATCCCAAATCGGCGTCTACTCGTGGAGAAAAGGCGACACTGACACCCGACACTGTTTTCATGGTCGTTTATCGTGTACCCAATCACGAATTAGTACGCGTTGGTACGACTTTGCTAAGAGTTTGTACGCATAGTTACGAGTGTCGCTAAGAGTTGTTATGAGTCGTTTACCAGTTGCTACGACATTGCAAGAGTTTGCTACGAATTTGTACGACCCGGTGGCTTGACCTGCCTGATCTGGGAGGGAAATCTTTATCGTGTGAGATACAGGGTCATCTGCACCTCACCCCGGGAGGCGGGTACGTCACAAACCCCCGGCTAAAGCCGGGGAATTTTTGGAATCTTCTGGTCTGTTTTGGAATGTTCAAAACAGTCGCAGAGGTCTGCGAATTGAAGCCCATTCGTACTGCATCCCTGGAATACCGTATCAATTCGAATCACTTCTTGTTGGTTTGTATCTCATCGCATTGCTTCCCCCCCCCCTTTCTCATTCACCTCCACCCACCCCCGACTCCACTCCCCCTACTCCCATGACCACGTGATAACACTCCCCCCTCGACTACCTTCCCCCTACTCCCACCACAACATGGTGACACTCCCCCCTCAACTATCTTTCCCCTACTCCCACCACAACATGGTGACACTCCCCCCTCGACTACCTTCCCCCTACTCCCACGACCACGTGATTACACTCCCCCCGTTACTCCCTACCCACCAGAGCTGGGCGTTGCGGCACCGAGTTGCGACTTTGCGACTTTGCGACTTTGCCGCACTATGAATTTCGAAGTCGCAAAGTCGAAAGTCGCAAACGTTTTGAAAAAGTCGGACTATGCAAAGTCGCACCGCCAATTTTCCGCGACTTTTGCCCCGACTTTGAACAGGAACAAAGACGACTTTTTTGAAAGAAATTGCCGCGGCATCAGCGCGGCATTCGGAATGCGGCAAAGTCGTATGGCACTTGACCGCATACCGGTTGTATCGTTAATTCACTTAATTGCCACTCGGCACTAATAGAATAGGTTAAACAGTGTAGGTACATTCCTGCCCGCCTCTTCAACAAGTTGTTTGCTAGAGGCCCGGCCAACCAGCAGCAGGATGTGAGGGAGGTCCTGAGGAAGTCCATGGAGGAGTGGGTGCCCTCTAAAGGCGAGCTAGCCTGATCCCTCTTCCCCTACCAGCACAGGGAGGTGTGGGTGAACTTATTCATTAGGTATAATACCCCCCTCCCCAGCTCTGCACCTGTGGAGAGGCTCTTCAGCACGGCCGGGGACGTCTTCAGGGCCAAGAGGTCCTCCCCGGAGGAGGTCAACTTTGAGGAGCTTGTGTTCCTCAAAGGGAACATGGACCTCCTGGAGGAGAAGATGGGCCAGGAGGACGTAGAGGAGGAGGAGGAGGACCTGTAGATATTAGTTACCTCCGCCAACGAAGTTGGAGGGGTTATGTTTTCACCCCGATCTGTCTGTCTGTCTATCTGTTTGTTAGTGTACAGGATTTCTCAAAATGTTACTACGAATAGATTTGGACCAAACTCGGTATACCAAGTCTATATGGTATAAGGAAGAACTGATTAAATTTTGGATGAAATCTATTGACAATTGTTGCCATGGCAACCAATTGATTAAATATTTGGCCGGAGGTATGCGCTCATACTGAGTGCATATATACATAAATATATATATATCATGCAACCAATTGATGAAATACTCGGGCGGAGGTATGCGCTCTACTAAGTGCACCCCCCCCCCTAGTTTAGGCTGTGTTTGAACTAAAAAATGAATAAATATGTGTTTTTCTGCCCTATAAAAGCATGTTTCTGTTATCGCGCTAAAGTTTACTTTGTAATTTAGCAGAGTCGCACCGGGAAAAATAAGTCGCAGTCGCAAAGTCGCAAAGTCGCACTGGGGGGGCCAAAAATAGAGTCGCAGAGTCGCAGTCGCACC
Organism: Chionoecetes opilio; assembly: GCA_016584305.1. NCBI lineage: Eukaryota > Metazoa > Arthropoda > Malacostraca > Decapoda > Majidae > Chionoecetes > Chionoecetes opilio. The sequence goes on along the minus strand of JACEEZ010012069.1, from coordinate 44,852 downwards.
AGGTCCGGCGGCAAAGTCGCAAAGTCAAAGTCGCACCTGAAAAAATTAAAGTCGTGCCCAGCTCTGCTACCCACTACTCCCATCAGCACGTTGTAACAGCCCCACCCACACCAACACCACGCCTTCTCCACCCCCCACCCCGTTTCCCCAGCAACACCAACACCCCCTTCTTTATTACAGCCCCCTCCCCCGTCTGTGAAGGGAGCTTTATGTGTGAATGTGTGAAGGGAGGAGCTTTATGGGAGCGTCTGTTATGATGCGGCGAACAATATTTTGGCGCGTAGTGTATATTGTTGTATGGGGTTGTATATCATTATATTTGGTTATATGGTTAACAAATTAGGCTATATGCGAGCGGACTTCGATTGCGCAGGTGATGACAAAGTATACAGAAATATTGTTCAATACATTGTATTTATTTCCAAAACAAACATAGCAGCATGCATATTCAGTTACCGCATCGTTGCAATTCTGTCTTGAGGTAGAACCAATACGGACCACTATTTTTCTATCAAAAGATCGCCATCATTCGCAAGCGATGTCATTCTTAGTTATTCGTATTGATTCCTCAAATTATTCGCCACTGTGGGACTGGGGCTTAAAGTAATCGTCCAGACCCAATTTTTTTTTGCCGAATTATGTTGAATGTACATTCAAAACACCTAATCCACCAAAAATAATTGATTTCCAGGCCTTATTTCCGTAAAAACACGACTTTTGTAAAAAGCGCGCGAAAAAAAAAATCTTCCCTCCAACAGGGCTACGACTGTTATTGATGACGTCAGAACAGGGACGCCCGCAGACACTCTGTCTGACACCTGTCTGCAAATGTTATGATGAGCGATTGTACTTCGGTGTCAGACAGTGAATCTGTCGCTGTGACATCTAGAGAACGATGCTCAATCTGACACCGAAAGAAATGACGCTGGTCGCGTATACTATGAGGAAAACGAACCTCAGATTGTCATGGAATCCTATGTTTGAGCCCGAGTACGAGGTGGATGAACAGGTGTTAGCAGAGCCTGAGGTTCAGCAGGAGGACCTGGCACTTCTCCAAAACATGGATTGGGAAATAAGGTTAAACCATGTGTGTGTGTGAATCACAATGAAGGTACTTTCGAGAAAATCCTATGGTTAGTTTTGGAGCTACAGTCAAACGTCATTACTCGGAAACCACATACTAGCATTAACTACAGCATAGAGTTGGAAAATATGCGGGCGGGAAGGCAGAAAGTGTGACAGCCACACCAACACAGGGTCTCTCACCGCAGGGCACGCCCACTCCACAACTGGCTTACTTGGTCTTGTTAAGAGGCAAAGCCTCACAGTCGTGGTGGTCCACCGCTGCTGCCAGTCCTGGCGTCCCTGTCTAACAGGGCCACCTGGTCTGGTATAGTGTTGGACTGAGTCAGTCTTACGGGGGGGCGCCGTTTCTCAACACAACTGCTCGCCCCAACACACTATAGGCGTGTATCACCCTACACACGCCACTCCTTTCCGTGTGCAAACTTTTCTCGAAAGGCACAGCTGTCTTGCTGCACCCATAAAGGATGCATGCATGTGGCATATAGCAAAAAAAAATCTATCAGAAACACCCAAATATCTTCAAGTACTATATTTATCTCTGTGTTTACGTGCCTCTCTGATCAGCGCGGGAAGATGAGCCTCCCTGATGGTACGTCACCGAGCCTGAGCCTGAGCGTCTGCAAACCTTGAGAGCGTTTTGAAAACTCGGGGAATTTGCAGATTTTGATTGCGGATTATTTAAAAACGGCTGACTGGATACAAAAAGTGACGACGTGTTGTTGATATACTCGTTAATGGCTATGATTTGATTGCATTAAATCAGGAATGATGAAATGGTCTGGACGATTACCTTAAGCAAGTGGTAGGTAGTACGTATTGTGTCCCTACCACTTGCTTACCTATGAATGAGACTGCTGTGACTGTTTCCTTGGTTTAGAAGCCTCTGCACATCAGCCATCACCTCAGGTCTTCTGTACTGTTGTCAGCGAGAACACAACACGGAAATATAGCACCTGGAATATCAGTTTCGTCCAAAACAACTCGAAATTTTTTCTTCGTCGTAATCTTCTCTTTGTAGGTTGTACATATTCATGGTTATAATAATATTAATGTACTCTATTAATTGAGTTTCTTTTGTTGTCTTTCCTCATAATAAGTAGTGGTATACATCATGGTTTAAGTGTTACTTGACGAGCCAATGCAATAAGAGAAAAATTGAAGTTAACATGAGGTTTCCAGTTTACTAACCATTAGTCATACAAGTTTGAATAAGCATAGACCTATATAGCCTATAGGTATGCATGTATATATATTTATATATATACTACTATTTAGGTTCTGATAAGTAAAAATTTGCGGGGAATGGTGTTGAAGTCGATGCATGAAGGCAGTGGAAATAATAAGCAGTCTCCTACCGTAGATAACAGTAAAGTGGCCAGGACAACGTTTCTTTGTTATGTACAGCCGTGTGGTGGCGTTAATACTTACATTTGTACATCCATGATTTCAGGACAGAAGGGGCTATCTGGAGAGTCTGTGTCATTTTGTGTCGTCATCTGTGTCATATTAGGGCTATAAATGAACAAATTACAAAAATGGAACCGAGTGGCGACCTTGCTATACCTACTACAGTAAAGTCGCCAGCTAGTATTTTAACCCAACAGTTGAGTCGCCACTCTGGGGAATTCAGGGAAATTAGAGGTAAAGTAAAACAAGTCTATATATATTAGCTGCGGAAAATGCTTGGATATATAAAAATTCCTCTGCCAACGTGAAAGCAAATTCTATTCAAGTTTGAAAGATCTGGCAAGTCTGTGTCCTGTCGCCCGAAAGGTGATCAGCTGCGGTCTGTCGTCGTGCCAAGAAAAACTTGAGAAGCAAAATGCGCAACAGTTATATTTGCAGCTACAAAGCATAAAACAACGCTGAAACAGGGTAGATTATACAGTCATGATATAAACTACTGTGTAACATCTTCAGTGGCACAGACACAGCAGTAGTGATGCTATCATTCGTAATATTTGGCGGCTGGCGACATGACTGCAGGTGGCGACTTTACTGTTATCTACGGTAGAAGCACTTGTATCACTGTAGTTTTGGCATGTTTCCTTTTGTTTCCTTTAGCGCAGTTTTGCCACCCTTTGAGTTGGGAATTATCGTACTGGCTCCTCAAAATTATGCTTTTTTCTGTAGAATTATCGCTTGTTAGTTAGTTAGGAGTTATTAGCTGTGACCCTTGTGACCCTCCTTGTGACCCTCCTGCCCCCCCCCCCCTTTTCTTTCGCCTCCCTCTCTCCTCTCTCTCATCTCCCTCCCCCTCTCTCTAGGAACTAACGATTATATCTATGATACTTGATACTTGATAGTTTATTTGGCTTGGTGTAATACAATAGTGTTCATATAATCAATCCTACAGTCATATAAGCCACGGTCCATTAAGCCGAAGCTCTTTTATGGACCTCATGCTATGATAATTTCGTTGTCTCTCGTGGACTAAAGTGGACTATTAATATACATTGACATACCTTATAATTTTAAGTAGAGTGATACATACGATATGATAAATAAAACGTAATAATTAATAATATAAAAATAAAAATATATAGTAAAAATAATAATAAGAATCAATAATAATACCTATGGTAAATAGTGATAATAATCAAAATAAATATAATAGCAATAATGGTAAAAAAAGAAGACAATAATGATAATAATGATGATAATAATAATAGTAATAAAAATTATATCGATAATAACAATGATGAGAGAAGAGAGAGAGAGGAAGAGAGAAGAAGAGAGAAGAGAGAGAGAGAGAGAAAGAGAGAGAGAGAGAAGAGAGAAGAGAAGAGAGAGAGAGAGGAGAGAGAGAAAGAGAGAGAGAGAGAGAGAGAGAGAGAGAGAGAGAGAGAAGAGAAGAGAGAAGAAGAGAAGAGACAGAGAGAGAAGCAGAGAGAGAGACAGAGGAACAAGAGAGAGAGAGAGAGAGAAGAGAGAGAGAGAGAGAAGAGAGAGAGAGAGAGAGAGAGAGAGAGAGAGAGAGAGAGAGAGAGAGAGAGAGAGAGAGAGAGAGAGAGAGAGAGAGAGAGAGAGAGAGAGCAAGCGAGAGCGAGCGAGAGCGAGAGAGAGAGAGAGAGAGAGAGAGAGGAGAGAGAGAGAGAGAGAGAGAGAGAGAGAGAGAGAGAGAGAGAGAGAGAGAGAGAGAGAGAGAGAGAGAGAGAGAGAGAGAGAGAGAGAGAGAGGAGAGTTTTTTGATTTGATTGATTGTTTATTAACATTATATTTACAAAACAAGTTATTAACATTTATAGGTGTAACATTTAATCTTGTCCATTGAGCTCGTGGCTCCTTATGGACGCTATGCACTACTGGTTAGCTAGAGCAGTCGTGAATACGGGAAATACAATTATTAGTATAAAAAGTAGTAGTAGTAGTAGTAATAGTAGTAGTAGTGTTGTAATAAAAAATGATAATAATACTAGTAATACTAACAATATAATAATAATAATAATAAAAAAATAAAAAATAATATTAATAATAATGATAATAATAACAGTAATATTAGTAGTAGCAATAATTATAATACTATAATTATATTAAGTAGTTAGTAGTAGTAGTAGCAGTAGCAGTAGTAGTGATAGTAGAGGATTAATAATAATAATCGTACTAAAAATTATAATAAATAATAATAATAATATTAACAATAATAATTAATGACAATAATAGGAACAACAACAACAACAACAACAACAAAAACAACAATAATAATAATAATAATAATAATAATAACAATAATAATACCAACTGCTATGAATTACACCACATATATGATGTTCTAATAAGATTGCTGTATGGTACTCTGTAATTACGATTGTATCAAACTGTAAGAGTCTTAGTATGCACTTTGTAACTGTTGTTTAACTTGTAATTTAAATGAGTGAAAGGGTCTGGTTTTAATATCTAGTGGAGCTTCATTCCAGAGTTTAGAGCCTCTGAATATGACGCTGTGTTGGGCATGACTGGTTCTACATAAGGGGATTTTAAGATTGTTTGCGAGTCTTGTTTGGACGTTGGTGTGTGTAGCATACTCAAAACCATAATTAATTTCATAAATATTTAAGCATTTATAAACGAACATAATAGTTTGATATGTAATTATATCCTGTACTTTTAAAAGTTGAAAATCACGGAAAATGGGAGCTGTATGTGCAAACCTATTACATCCTGACATAATCCTTATTAATTTTTTTTGGCTGATGAATAATTTATCAATATAAGTCTTATAAGTACTCCCCCCCCCAGACAGAAGAACAATAAAGTAGATGTGTGTACGCTAAGGAATTATATAGTAGTTGTAAACATTCGTAATTGCACGATCTACGCATTTGATATATAATGCCAGAAATTTTAGATACTTTATTGTTTACTTCTTCTATGTGAGATTTCCATTGAAATTTATTATCAATAATAATTCCTAAGAATTTAGCTTCTTCTACTTGTTTAATTGAAGATCCATTAATTTTGATGTCAATGGGATGGGGATTTGTAGTCTGCGAGTGTGTCAACATGAAATGTGTTTTGTTTATATTTAATGATAATTATAATTTATTACTTTTTAACCAACTAGTGACATGAGTTAATTCCCTGTTCACAGTATCTTGTAACGCAGGTAAATCACGCCCCTGAAGAAAAATGTTCGTATCATCCGCAAATAATATAAATTTTAGGTTATTGGTACTTAAAGTTATATCATTTATATATATCAGGAATAATAGTGGCCCTAAAACCGATCCTTGTGGTACTCCGCATTTAATAATTTTTCGCTGTGATGTGGTGTTATTAAAAGCTGTGTATTGTTTTCTTGAATTTAGATAACTTTTAAACCAATTATATGCCGGACCCCTTATGCCATACACTTCAAGTTTATGCAACAATATAGAATGATTAATAGTGTCAAATGCCTTACTAAGATCACAGAAAACTGTCAGCTGAAACATTCTATTATCTAGAGCATTGTACATTTGTTGTGTAAGGTGATGAACTGCCAGTTCAGTAGAAAAGTTTGGTCTGAACCCAAATTGATTGTTAGTTAAAAGGGATTTATTTGTTAGATAATTCAGTAATCTATGTGCTACTATTTTTTCAATAATCTTACTAATACTAGGTAGTATAGAAATCGGACGGTAATTAGAAAACAGGGACTGATCACCTTTTTTAAAAATAGGAACTACTCAGGCTATCTGCAAATGATTTGGGAAGCAACCTTGCACAAACGACTTATTGATTATGTATTCTAAGAAAGGAATAATTTCTTGCTTGCATGCTTTAATTACACTAATGCTTATGTCATCATGACCCGGTGATTTCTTCTTCATAGTATCAATAATATTGCCAACTTCATGCTGGTTTGTAGGTCTGAAGTAAAAGGAAAAGGGCACAGACGGAGGAAGGTAATTTTTAAAATGTGTCAGCGGTACTTCAATACCTTGAGCTAGGTTACTGGCTACATTGCAAAAGCAATCATTAAAACCATTAGCTATTTCCTGATTATCAGTTATGGACTTTCCTTGCTTACAGTAATTGTAAAAGATTTACAATTTGATCTATTTTTTCTTCTTAAAATATCATTAATAATTTGCCAAGTTTTTGAGGGATTTCCTGAATTATCTTTCAAAGTAGACTTATAATAATTATCTTTCGCAATTCTAATTATAGAAGTTAACATATTTCGATATTTTTTAAACTCCTTTTCATAAGTTAATGGCCATTTAGCTGAAAGTTTTTGTAACTTGTTTCTATGTTTAATGGAGTTCCTAATTCCCTCTGTAATGTATGGTTTATTTGTGTGTTCCTTTTTAACTTTGTGTTCTTTGACGTGAAAAAATCTATTATATAGCTGTATGAAAGTATTCATGTAAATATCAAAATCTTTATTAACATCCTGTCCGTTCATATGATCTTCCCACTTATAGTTAGATAGAGCAGATTTAAATGTACTTATTGATTCATCGTTGTACAGTCTTTTCCTGTATGATACATAAGAAGCTACTGAATTACTATTATTTGGTAGTGAAAAGGACGAAAATATTGGAAAATGATCACTAATTTGGGTGTAGATAATTCCACTTGTTTCATAGTTACATACATTATTTGTCCATATATGATCTATTAAAGTAGCTGAATTGTTAGTAACTCTTATGGGTTTTGTGATAGTAGGAAAAAATAAATGTGAAAAAAGTAAGTTAATAAAGTCATTAACATTATTCCCATTGTTAAGTAGATTTTTATTAAAATCACCAGTTATATAACACGGTGTATCATATGTAAGTGTTAGAAATTCCAAGATATTTTCTAAGGACTTAAAAAAATTGTGAATACTAGAATTAGGTGGTCTGTAGATAATTCCTATCACATACTGGCATTTACCCGAGATTTCCAGAAATAATGATTCAATGTGTGGTTGCTGGAAAGAGATATTATGTATAATGTTACCTTGAAAAATGTCGTGCACAAACATTGCTAGTCCACCACCCGTGGTGCTTTTATTCTGGAAGAATTCATGGTAAGAGTCAAGCTTATAAAGGGAAGATATATTATCATGTAGACGGGTTTCACAAAGTCCAATGACATCGTACTTAACATAGGTTGCATTCAAACATTGATCATAAAAAGTGTCTAAGTGTAACGGAACACTGCTAATATTATAAAACAGAAAATTGAGGTTACATTTTAGTAAATTTGTCTCTAAGTCTTCACAGAAGTAATATTTGCAATCTATTTCTTTTTCTAAATGATCTGAGAGATAGCTGTCAACAGAGTCTGGTAGATTGGCTTCGTTAAGTGGATTATATGTTAATTCTTTTATGACATCTAATGGAAACTGATGGTTATCATTGACAGAGTCTACAAAAATATCTTCTAAATGAAAAAATGGAAACAAATAAGTATCCATTGCTTAATGTTTAAGTAATTTTGCTTATTATATACTATTTTGCGTGTCAGGCTTACTGAATCTATTTCTTTTTCGTTCCTTGCCTTGTTTGCATCTGTGTTGTAGCGGCAGCAGCAGCAGTAGCAGAATTAGCAGTCTCTTCGACATCCAGAGCAGCAATAGTAGTAATTGCAGCAGTACCAGCGAACGTAGTAATTCTTTCATCGCCTTCACAAGCGTCAGCAACTGCAGTGGCGGTCATGTCAGTAGCACGGCGCGGAGGCTCGTCAGTGCCGCCGCTCCTTGCCCCGCCACCGCCACCACGCACATCACCTGGTCTCTCCTTCACGATCAGCTTGGTATGTCGGAAATATGCAATTTTGCCCTCGCTACGTGCTTGACGCAGCAAGGGCATTTTCTCCCTCTTGATGGCTTGGGACGTAGGTGAGAGGTCCTCGTTGATAAAGATGTTCGTGCCTCGGAGTTTCGAACAGTTTCAAATCACCGCCTCCCTGTCGCAGAATCTGGTGAAGCGTACAACTACTGGTCTGCTTTGTTCACTTTGTTGACCGATTCTATGGGCCCGTTCGATTTCCATTTTAGGTAGTTGTAGTTTCCTTTCCAAGAGATTACTCACATCTTCAGCTGTTCTCTCCCATGTCTCTCCTGGTTGTTCTGCCAAACCGGTGATATGTAGATTATTGCGTCTGTTATAGTCCTCTTGATAAACACTCTTCTCTTCCAGCTCCTTCAACTTCTCGTTCTTATCTTGTAGGTCGCCATTCAAGCTTCGTATCTTAACGTTGGAGTCTTCTTTGTCTCGCTTTAAGTTGTTCACCTCCCTCTTCAACTCGACGACTTCATTCTGAGTGAACTCTAGGCTCCTTGTCAGATCAGTCACGGTAGTTTCACAGGATTTTATTCTTCCATTAGTTTGATTTAAGAATAGTTCCAAAGCGTTCTTGTACGCCTTATCTTGACAGTCAAGTAAAGTTTTTAGTACTTCGATATCCATCTTGATGAGATCACTGGACAACTTCCTGGCAACTGGAGTGAAGTTAAGAGCCTCTAACCAGCTCGACTGCTCGACCTGAACTGGAGATTCAGAATAGTAGTAGTAGTAGTAGTAGTAGGAAGAGGAGATTCAGAATAGTAGTAGTAGTAGTAGTAGTAGTAGTAGTAGTAGGAAGAGAAGATTCAGAATAGTAGTAGTAGTAGTAGTAGTGAGAACATAAGGAAGCTGCAAGAGACTGGGAGACCTACAGGAGGTAGTCTTGTTACTTAACACTACCTACATCCACCTTTCATCCCCATCCATGAAATTATTATTAAAAATATATCAATTATTCATTTAGTATCATTTAATATTTATCCAATAATTTACCTTAATGGCGGCTGTGGCCCGGGGTGAGGCATGGCAGCAGCGCGCCTGTACCCGGCCCCTCACCACGGTACTCATCACACTCTGAAACAACACAGTACACACATACATCAGACACATCAGAACATCAGACACATCAGAACATGAGAACATGAGAAAACAAGGAGGCAGCCAGGGTTACGTAAAGGTAATAATGATTGTCTCGTCTCGTAACAACTCACTCGACCTTCGCGATGTCGGAGTAAATAGGTGAATATAGTTTATAATTCAAAAACCGTTCATGATAGGTCAGTGTAGATGCGAGACCAGTGTTGCCACCTCAGTGTAGGGGAAGGGACTAACTCTATATTATTTTCACGCATAGTAATGTATCATACTTCTAGTTAAATTAGTTTTACTTTGAAAATCGCTAATTAGACTGAACCTTAGAAAAAAAAAATGCAACCCAGCATATTTTATATACATCTACATGCATACATCTATAATAATATAAGCGAAAGTGTGTGTGTGTGTGTGTGTGTGTGTGTGTGTGTGTGTGTGTGTGTGTGTGTGTGTGTGTGTGTGTGTGTGTGTGTGTGTGTGTGTGTGTGTGTGTGTGTCCGCGATAGGTGCCGCCCCCCATGCCCCAATCCCATCATATGGCACAGTTTTGGAACCAGCTCAACCAAGGGCAACTTTTAAGCCCACTTATGAGATGATCCGATCACTTTTTTTTTTTTTTTTTAGCAGCCTATTAGCGAGAATTGTGAAAAAAATGTGGGTTGCGAGAATTGAGGAAACCTTGATGTAGGGTGATGGGTAATGGGTGAGTGAATGGGTGGGGTGATGGGTAATGGGTGTGGGGTGATGGGTGAGTGAATGGGTGGGGGGTGATGGGTGATGGGTGAGGGAATAGGTGGGAGGTGATGGGTAATGGGTGAGTGAATGGGTGTGTGGTGATGGGTAATGGGTGAGTGAATGGGTGGGGGGTGATGGGTAATGGGTGAATGAATGGGTGGGAGGTGATGGGTAAGGCGTTAATACATACATTTCTACATCCATGATTTCAGGAAAGTTAGAAGGGGCTTTCTGGAGAGTCTGTGTTTGGTGGGCCGAAGGCCCACCAATAGCCCTCCGCAGGAGCTAGCCAAAAACTCCGCCCGGAGGGCGGCTTTGCGGCTAGTGCATACATACATGCATACATACATGCATACATACATACATACATAGATACCTTAACATTTCCATTATAATACCCGCCTCCATATACAAAAAAAACCCTCAAATTAAAAGTATATAACTGCATTAAAGAAACTCCTTTAAAAGTTAAATGGTTTGGCAATAACAGAACTCATATATAGAAAGGGAGAGAGAGAGAGAGAGAGAGAGAGAGAGAGAGAGAGAGAGAGAGAGAGAGAGAGAGAGAGAGAGAGAGAGAGAGAGAGAATTCGTGGCATCTTAACATGGTAAACACACACAAGACGTTACTGCATTGCTCGGCCTTAGTCAATATTGGCCCAGTATTGCCTACCCGCCCTGCTCAATGCCTGAACAAAGAAATAATGCCTCACACCACACCTTGCAGGACGCCAAAACATAATACAAATAATATGACACTATCTAAATATCAATTAAACAATATTAATAATAATACCTGACACCTCCTCTTCAAGATAGCAAAACATAATATAAATAATATCCGACAATCTGATATATAAAGGGCAATGTCCATATGTTTGTTAGCGTACTCCTCCCACAGTTATCGTCGGAGAAGGCTGTAAGTGGTCTCATTAGAACCGGAAGGCTCTAACTTAGGTTTTTACGCTTTTATTTTTTCAATTCGGAGACTTTTTAGGAGACTTTTCATTTTTCGGTATTATTGGTTAGGGAGGGGAGGGACGGGACGGGACGGGACGGGACGGGACGGGACGGGACGGGACGGGACGGGACGGGGACGGGACGGGACGGGACGGGACGGGACGGGACGGGACGGAACGGGACGGGATGGGGCGGGACGGGACGGGATATTATTATGCAAAAACAAAATAAACACGGGCAACACCGGGTATCCTGCTAGTATCTACATAATATCAGCAATAATACCTGACACCACTCCTCTTCAAGATAGCAAAACATGACATACAAACCTGCACCCACACTTAACACTCTGTAGCATCGCCTTGATAAGTAGCATGGCCTGTACATTGAAATAGTAAAGCTAAGGAGACATGGACATAGGGGACATACTTGCTACAAGGACATGGAAGGCTGAAGAAGAAAAATAGCTTAAGGCAGCATCACACTAGCACTTTTTAGTCCATTTTTTCAGCAACTTTCTGAAAATTCACATTTTTTTTACTAATTAAATTAGTTGTGTGAATATTTTTATTACTTTAAAATATATTGAATTATAATTTGAATAATGAAAACTGGTATTCCGAATATCTGAACAGTAATCACTATGGATTTTGATTTGAAAATTAAAGTTGGCGACAACTTGCCGTGTGGAGACTAGCGAGTCCGCCCGTGACTGACCACGGCGGAAAAAGATGACGGAATGAGTAAAAACGACGGTATCTGTGGACATTGACGGAGAAATTGCCAGTGTGACGGTGGCTTTAGAGGATAGAAGGGCGGGTGTGAAGTAACCCTTTGAGGCCCAGAACATAATTTCCATTGTAATTTGGCTACCATTAGATGATTTTTAGTGAACATAAGCAATGTTTTATAGATATGACCTGTTTAGTATCCTTGTCCACTAGCTAATTTGGTATATTAAGGCTGTATATACCCATCATAAATAATATAAGGCCGTATAAATAATACCCATCAGGGTGGCATGGTTGGTAGAGACGTGAGCTCGCAATGTGCAGCGTCCCTTCGCATTCGGTCAGCGGTTCGAGTCCGCCTAGTTCGGCCTGACGTGGTCACTCTTTGTATAGTCAATAACCTTGTAGTTGGTACTTGCAAAGTGTCTAGATAGGATCAAAGTATCTTATCTTATCCCCCACCACCAACACCCACCCACTTCCCCCACCACCAACACCCATCCCCTTCCCCCACCACCAACACCCACCCACTTCCCCCACCACCAACACCCACCCACTTCCCCCACCACCAACACTCATCCACTTCCCCCACCACTAACTCCCATCCCCTTCCCCCACCACCAACATCCATCCCTTCCCCCACCACCAACACCCACCCCCTTTCCCCCCACCACCAACACCCACCCACTTCCCCACCACCAACACCCACCCACTTCCCCACCACCAACACCCACCCACTTCCCCCACACCAACACCCACCACTTCCCCCACCACCAACATCCACCCCCTTCCCCCACCACCAACACCCACCACTTCCCCCACCACCAACACCCATCCCTTCCCCTACCACCAACACCCATCCTCTTCCCCACCACCAGCACCCACCCACTTCCCCCACCACCAACACCCACCACTTCCCCACCACCAACACCCATCCCTTCCCCCACCACCAACCCCACCTACTTCCCCACCACCAACACCACCTACTTCCCCCACACAACACCCATCCCCTTTCCCCACCACCAACACCCACCCACTTCCCCCACCACCGAACACTCCACCCACTTCCCCACCACCAACACCCACCCACTTCCCCACCACCAACACCGATCCCCTTCCCCCACCACCAACATCCACCCACTTCCCCCACCACCAAACACCCACCCACTTCCCCCACCACCAACACCCACCCACTTCCCCCACCACCAACACCCATCCCTTCCCCCCCCACCAACACCCACCTACTTCCCCCACCACCAACGCCCACCCACTTTCCCCACCACCACACCGATCCCCTTCCCCCACCACCAACATCCACCCACTTCCCCCACCCCCAACACCCACCCACTTCCCCTACCACCAACACCGATCCCCTTCCCCCACCACCAACATCCACCCACTTCCCCCACCACCAACACCCACCCACTTCCCCCACACACAAACACCCACCCACTTCCCCCACCACCAACACCCATCCCCTTCCCCCACCCAAACCACCCACCTACTTCCCCCACCACCAACACCCACCTACTTCCCCCACCAACTAACACCCTTCCCCCTTCCCCAACCACCAACACCCACCCCCGTTTCCCTACCTTCACCGAAATGCACCAACGTAGTCCGACGCACCAACATTTTTTACACATTTCTCGCCTATTGGTCTGATACGTGTGCAAACTTCTATGGAGAGGCACAGCTTTCTTACTGCACCCATCAAGGATGCATGTGTATACCATATCGCAAAAAAAATCCATCAGAAACACCCAAAATTCTTCAAGTAAGTACTATGTTTATTACCTAGATTTACGTGTATTTCTATGAGCGCGGGAGGGAGGAAGCTCCTGGGCTGACGTCACCGAGCCGTGGTGCCGTCGTCTGCCAGTTGCCAGTAGCGTTTTCGAAGCTCGGGGAATTTACAGATTTTAATTGCGGATTATTTAAAAACGGCTGACTGGATGCAAAAAGTGACAACATATTGTTGATACACTCGATAATGGCTATATTCCAACTACACTACCCTCCCGAGTTTCGCGCTTGCTTTCTTCCGGAGGCATAGCGCGAAACTCGCGGATCGCGAAACTCGGGTATGGAAAACACTGTAAAAATGCTTATTTAAGCCGGGTTTGTTTGTGTGTGTGTGTGTGTGTGTGTGTGTGTGTGTGTGTGTGTGTGTGTGTGTGTGTGTGTGTGTGTGTGTGTGTGTGTCTGTGCCTACAGCGCCATTAGGCAGTGACCTCCAGGGGTGGGATGGTAGGCCCTGGAGGTTAACTTGAGGGCTGTGTACCTACCGTATTTTTCAGCTTATAACTCGCTTTTTCCCCAAAAAAATATCCTGAAAATGCCCCAAGCCCCTGTCCACCCAGCAGTGAATGGGTACTGGGTGTTAGCCTAGGGTTTGTGACCCGCCTCCCCGGGTGGTGGCTTCGGCCAACACTACGTAGAGAAGAGGAGGGAGGAGAGGAGCTTGAGATTGAGCTTGAGTTGGGAGTCACTCAGCGGATGCTGTTTTGGTCTGAGTGAGTGAGCCTGACACATATCTTGTCAGCTAATGGTTGTGTGACAGTGTTATACGACAATAACACTGTCACAATGCCTTCCTCTCTTCTCTCCTGTCTCCTCCAGTACCTCCAGAAACCACAGTACCACACACGTCATGGTTAATCACTTATAAAGGAGTATTTTGTGGTAAATAAGTAAGGAACGGCGGGGGTGTAAGGTTAGGTGCTACTTATTTCGAGGTGTTACCTATCTTATGCGGCATGAGCCTCTTACAGGCGTCACTATAGAAATTCTGTCTGCGCCACCACGGGCAAGGGCCAACCATCACAGCCCTCAAGTTAACCTCCAGGGCCTACCATCCCACTCCTGGAGGTCACTGCCTAGCGGCGCTGTAGGCACACACACACACACACCAAAAAAAAAAAAAAAAAAAAAAAAAAAAAAAAAAAAAAACTACCCGAAACTCGGGGATATAATGCGCGAAAGCCGGGATGGTAAGACTTTAGGACTCAGCGCGAAACTCGAGGATCGCGAGACTCGCATAGCGTGAAACTCGGGAGGGTAATGTACATCAAATAAGGAATGATGAAATGGTCTGAACGATTACTTTAAAAGTCTTGTTGCGAGTTTCTCTTTGCCTCATCGGAGCTTCGGTAGAGCGGTCCAAAGCTTCAATGAATCTCTAGCGAGGCAAAATATTTTCAAGGCTCTCTGATTCTAAATAAATAAGCTAAATATAATTGAATAAATAAACTGTTTTAACTTCATCTTTGGATTCCTAATATGTTTACAATTTGCTTCACATTATTTGATCAATAAATCATTAACGGAAATCAAATAAAGATTAATGACAACATACCTGATAAAGCGGCATCCACCTAACTCTTTACGAGCAAAGTCCTTCAGCCATTGCAGTTCATCTTGTTGCAACACAACCTCCTCAGGAACGTCTAGAAAGCGAGCACTAACTCCAGCCTTCTTCATGTTCTTCAGCAGCTTTATACACCCAGCAGATGTGAGTGGACTCCGAAAAAAACACAATATCCATAACCTAAAATAGAAATCATCCATTGGTATCCTAATGCATTAGAACATAAGAAAATAAGGAAGCTACAAGAGGCCGTGAGACCTATACGAGGTAGTTCCTGTCACTTAAGGCTATCTACAACCACCTTTCATCCCCATCCATGAATTTATCTAGCCTCCTTTTAAAGCTCCCTAATGACTCCGCACTAACTACCTGTCTACTGAGTCCATTCCAATCATTTACCAACCTATTTGTGAACCAGTTTTTCCCTATTTCTTTTTTAAATCTTGTAAATTTTATCTAATTCTAATCTTTTTGAAATACTTGTTGTGATGAAATAGGAGATTGAGAAAAATAATTGTAATCTAAGAACTCTCACAGCTTGAAAACCTTATGCAAACGAAAATCATAGAAGTAGAACTAACAGAATGTATCAGTGAATAAGTTGAAAGGAGTACAGGCAAAGAATGACCTAGGAGATGAGTGGCATACCAGACAATATTCAAAATGAGGCAGTATAGGGTGTTTACGATATTTGAAGAGCGAATAATAAAGGCTGTACAACAAATGGCAGGCACAAAGTGGTGAAAATATGAAAACAGAGTATGATTGTGGAGTGGACAGATGAAGCCCAGGAAGCAGTGGAACAAAAGAGGGAAGTATAGGCCAAGATCCTACAGAGAACCGAACCTGAGCACGTAAGCGAGAGCATGCAAAGTGAATGTAAGATGTAAAAGGAGTGAAATGGATGATCAAACAAAATAAAACAAAAGTGGATGAGAGTTTTGGAAGGAGGCTGAGTGAGATATATAAAGAGAATAAATGATTATACTGGAAGGAAATAGATAGAGGAAGTGGATGGATCAACGGAGGGTAGGAAGCAAACGATAATGATGGAAGGATGCTGAGAGAAAATGAGGGATATAAAAAAAGGATAGGGTTTTTGCGGAATTAAGGAAAGTGAGCATTCAAGGAAAGGCAATAGTGTCATGAATAGAAATACAGGAGGATGGAGATAGAACATATAAGAACAAAGTGATATCAAACAGGAAGAGGTTGTAAGAGCAATTGCTGATTTTAAGTGTCAAAAATCACCAGGTATAGATGGGATAACAGCTGTTGATACTTAGTGAAGAAGCTATAAGCGGCTGGAATCATGTCATTCATAACATAGCATGGAAAGGAGGAGTGCCTCAAAACAGAGTGAGTGTGGTAGTTATGAAGGAAACAGTTTGTTGAGTATACGTACCAGGAAAAATCATATTTGTATACATGTATGCTAAAATTTAATTATAATAATATGTGAAATAACAAAAGGCAAGGTTAGTGAGGAGCAAGCACTACATGCGTGTTTTTCAAAGCCTTCCCTTGTTTTATCACAATATAAATCAATTCCTCCAAATATTCTACTAATTTTTTGGCTTCTTCCTTTACCCTCAGTATACTTCTATTAACCCCATGAAGCCCACAACGTAGTTTCCATTGTAATTTGGGTACCATTAGACAATTTTAGTGAATATTAGTAATATTTTATAGATAATGACTTGTTTAGTATCTTTGTCCACTAGTTAATATGGTATGTTTAGTTACTTTTCATAATTTTATGGCTACCAACAGACGACTCTGTATAGCAAAGGAAAGATCTGGGCGTGAAGGGGTTAACATGTTGTGACGAAAATTCATATTTCCCGCGTATGTGTTGAGACGGTCAAGATGGCTGGGGCAGAGCGTAGCTCAGCCCCTTTTTGGTAGGAAGCATGGTGTGACGAGGGGTTGCCACACGCAGCTAGATAGGTCACCCATATAAAAGAGGTCGTGACCTCGCCTCGTCCTCCACTCCTGACATTTACACGCTGTGTCGTGTGTGTTAGGGGCCTATGTGTCGGGCGTGGGCAGCACGTGGGAGGCTGTGTGAGTCCTCCTTCCAACCCTTGAGGGTCTTGTAAGTATTTTGTGAAGCTTGTTTTTCTGCATTATTGGTTCCCCGATGTCGAGTTGGCTGCCTTTACGGAAAGTGAGAGTAGGAGGGAGGTATTGTGTGTGTCTAGGATGAGGCTCAGTAGAAGCACTCTTTGGTGATTGTGATGATAACGTTCAGTTGAAGCGTTGTGTTGTATATTAACGTTCAGTAGAAGCGTTCTGTTATGTATAGAGACTCAGTAGAAGTGCTCTTTTTGTGATGGTGATGAGACTCAGTAGAAGTGCTCTTTTTGTGATGGTAACGTTCAGTTGAAGCGTTGTGTTGTATATTAACGTTCAGTAGAAGCGTTGTGTTATGTGTAGAGGCTCAGTTAGAAGTGCTCTTAAGGTGTTTTTGTGTGTTGAAGCTGGAGGTTAGAGAGAGACGGAAAGTGAGAGTGGGTGAGATTTTGGCAGCGTTGCGCGTGGTATCTTATCTGAATTTTCTGTGACGAGTGCAGTGTTTATTTGTTGTAAAGAGTAATTGCAGTTAAGTGTTAATTATATAAGGATTTCATATGTTGATCTTGTTTTGAATATCCTGAATTAAGTTAATTAGACCCACGTGTCTCTGGGGCATGGCCTGGGGTGGCGACCTCGTGTCACCGACCGTGACATATTAATTGGCGACCTCGCCAGGATACCTAGTGTAAAGGCGTTGACAGATCTTACTCTCCCTTTATTTTTGTTTCTGAGTGTAATAATGCACGTAGGCCCGGAGTGCGAGAGCTAGAGGCTCGGAGTGTGCATGAGCTGAGGCCTATTGGGCAGTATTTAGGAGTATATTGTGAAGTCAGTGTTAGTAAGGCGGAAATAGTAATAGGAATCATGCCCAACTTGTACCCTGAGGGCGAGGGAAGTCGTCCCGCTTCACCTGAGCCGCGTGTAATTGAGTTGCAGCTTCAATTAGAGATCGCCAAGGTTAAGCTTGAACAGGCTAAAGTAGAGACAGAACGAGTTCGTCTGGGCGCCCAGGCGCAGCAGAACTTATCAGGGGCCGCCGCCTGTGACGCGGTAGAAAGGTTTGATGTTACTCGCTATCTGCGAATGGTCCTCTTGTTCTCAGAGGACGATCTGGAAGTATATTTCCGATCATTTGAAAAGGTAGCTAATGGCATGTCTTGGCCAAAGAAATATTGGCCAATCCTTTTGCAAAGTGCATTGAAAGGAAAGGCACAGAGTGTGTATGCCGCCCTTTCTGAAGGGCAGGCTAATGAATATGATGTTTTAAAAGGGGCAATTCTCCAGGCCTATGAATGTGTTCCCGAAGTGTATCGCCAGAGATTTCGTGCTCTCCGTAAATCAGCCAACCAGACTCATGTAGAATTTGCCAGAGTTTTGAAAGATAGTTTTCATCAGTGGTTAAGAGCAGAGAAGGTGTCAGACTTTGACCAGTTAAGTGAACTAATCTTGCTTGAAAAATTCAGAGAGAGCGTCTCGAAGGAGGCCTCGATGTATCTTCATGAGAAAGGTGTTAAACGCGTGGAGGATGCCGCGGTGATGACGGAAAATTTTACTTTGTTTCATCGAGGCCCGTTGGAGACGCCCTCTCACTTTACAAGGGGGAGGAAGGAGGAACGTCCGCATGTCGAGAGATTTGTACCTGCGAGAGTTGTCCCTCCCACTTATGGCAGAGTTAATAACCGGGCCGTACCTTACGTGCCTTTCAGATCACGTGTGGAGTGCCACTATTGTGGCTACACGGGACACCTCGCGCAGAATTGCTGGAGAAAGGCGAAAGATGTGGCAGCCTTTAAACCTGTGTGTGTAGCACCCGCGAGCCAGGAGCCAGCATGTGATGTAGTGATGGTGAAGGGGACGAGTGTTGCTCAAGGCATTAATGTTCCGGTTAGGCCGGTTAATTTGATTTCCACCCTCAGTGAAGACACGCGCGTTGAGAGTGTCGTGAAGGGCGCTGTGCTATCAGAAGGCTCCGTACTTGAGGGCGCTGAGAAGGACCCCGTGGAGGAAACGGATAGGAGAGTAGCTATCAGGTCACTGTGTGGATTTGAGTCAGTGCCGCTCGCTGAAGTGCATTTGAGCTGTGGTCTAGTAGATGGGCCTGTGTTAGTAGAACTGGTTGACCAGCTCCCTGTCACTGGGGTCGATTTCTTGCTGGGGAACGATTTGGCAGGCGGGAAGATGAGCCCGCCTGTCCTGTCTGAAAAGCCTAGCATGGTCGCGCCCAGTGATTTGAGTAAGCTCGAGCGAGAGGAGCCTGAACTTTTTCCTGTGTGCGCGATGACCCGAGATATGGCCGCCTCGCGGGCACGCCAAGAGAGAGACAGAGAGGTCTCGGCAGAGGGAGTTCCTGACATCGTAGATGAAAGTCTTGGTTGCGAGGAGTTCTTCGATGATGCGATTCAACCCTCAGCGGTTGAGGGAGCCAGGAATAGCCGGCAAGCCCCGATCGACGCTCAACACCGTGACCCTGAGTTGACACAGTTAAGGGAAGTTTGTCATGGGGATCACGATTGGGTTGGGGTAAAGAGAGATGAACACGAGTTGAGATGTAAGTTAGTGGGAAAACTTAACACAAGTGCTAACAGTGCGCCCCTCGTCCCCACTGTTCCTTTTGATGAGCCATTTGAGAGTGTTAGGAGATTTGATGGGACCCCCTCGAGGAAGTCCCCAGTTTATTGTTATCTCTTAACCATGGTACAAATGGTAACGAGGTATTTTGAGGCGGTGGCCTTTTGTGACACCCACTCCATAAGTATAGCGGGTGCCTTGCTAAGATTTTTCACTCATTTTGTAATACATGAGGTTTTGAAAGGAGTGGTGAGCTTTGTAATCACCCCAGACCATAGGGAAACTCAGAGTTTGGGTAAAATGTATATGTATATGTTAAAGGAGTATTTCCCCAGAGAGCTACAGCCACCAGCGGATCGAGTGGCCTTGTGTGTGGCGCCACAGAGGGATGTCGGCGCTGAGGTTACCTCTCTAGAGAGGAGAGCTCTCGTACCTGCTGGAGCAAGGTTGGGTTGGGTACGGGAGACACATATGGAAGTATCAGTATGTGAACGACAGAGGAAAGACGGTGTGGCACGTAAGGTGGAAGTGGAGGTGTGCAGAATGATGAGTGATCTCCCAGATAATGTCTCTGGTTGCTTAGTGAGTAAAATAAGGTTGTTGTGGTATAATGTTAAGTTATTTTTTTTCTGGTACGAAAATTCTCACAACGAGAATTTTCTATTTTGACGGGGGAAGGTGTGACGAAAATTCATATTTCCCGCGTATGTGTTGAGACGGTCAAGATGGCTGGGGCAGAGCGTAGCTCCGCCCCTTTTTGGTAGGAAGCATGGTGTGACGAGGGGTTGCCACACGCAGCTAGATAGGTCACCCATATAAAAGAGGTCGTGACCTCGCCTCGTCCTCCACTCCTGACATTTACACGCTGTGTCGTGTGTGTTAGGGGCCGCTGTGTCGGGCGTGGGCAGCACGTGGGAGGCTGTGTGAGTCCTCCTTCCAACCCTTGAGGGTCTTGTAAGTATTTTGTGAAGCTTGTTTTTCTGCATTATTGGTTCCCCGATGTCGAGTTGGCTGCCTTTACGGAAAGTGAGAGTAGGAGGGAGGTATTGTGTGTGTCTAGGATGAGGCTCAGTAGAAGCGCTCTTTGGTGATTGTGATGATAACGTTCAGTTGAAGCGTTATGTTGTATATTAACGTTCAGTAGAAGCGTTCTGTTATGTATAGAGACTCAGTAGAAGTGCTCTTTTTGTGATGGTGATGAGACTCAGTAGAAGTGCTCTTTTTGTGATGGTAACGTTCAGTTGAAGCGTTGTGTTGTATATTAACGTTCAGTAGAAGCGTTGTGTTATGTGTAGAGGCTCAGTTAGAAGTGCTCTTAAGGTGTTTTTGTGTGTTGAAGCTGGAGGTTAGAGAGAGACGGAAAGTGAGAGTGGGTGAGATTTTGGCAGCGTTGCGCGTGGTATCTTATCTGTGAATTTTCTGTGACGAGTGCAGTGTTTATTTGTTGTAAAGAGTAATTGTAGTTAAGTGTTAATTATATAAGGATTTCATATGTTCATCTTGTTTTAAATATCCTGAATTAAGTTAATTAGACCCACGTGTCCCTGGGGCATGGCCTGGGGTGGCGACCTCGTGTCACCGACCGTGACAATGTACTTCGGGATTTTTATTAACGACGAGATCTGTCCCGAGTCACAAACAGACACAAGGGCGTGTCTGTAATGAGTGAGGTAAAGATGAAACAAACATATTCACAACTATTACCACAACTCTTACCTGCTACAAAAGCCACCAAACATTTCCAAGCGAGACATGGAGATTATGTAATACTTGCATCTCTATTACTCACCTCTTCTTGTCCTGAGGCAGGATAGCCTTTGCCATCTCCACCACTCTGTCAAGGTCAGAGTCCTGCACTTCACTCACGTATAAAGATATAATTGGTATGCCCTCTATCGTTCTCAGTGCTTTAGGGGATACATCCTTTGTTAAATGCAGGGCTGTAACAGAAGAAAACTGTAGTGTTTAGAATGTTGAAATCTGCATCATAGGTAGCAAGAACGTGAATATCACAGCAATTATGATTTAATGTAACGGATAAACTCAATTCTACAAACACTTCCTCATAATGAATAATCATCTATATCCTAATCCTCACATGCATCAGTCCAACACTTCTAAGACACAACTGTAAACATTGCCATTATCAGTAACATTAATTTCTTTTGGTAAGAGGTGACAAACAGTGCTCTAATAAACATTATCAAAAACCTTTAAGCATAAAGTATATAAGAAAATAAGAACATAAGGAAGCTACAAGAGGCCGTGAGACCCACACGTGGTAGTTCCTGTATAAGAATAAGAAATTAAAAAAGCAATGTAGGTCACATGATGGAGATAAAGCAAAAGTAAACACTACCCTCTCTTCAGTATTACAAAAATGTTCTATATCTCCTAAAGTAGTGATTTGTAATAGAAACTCAAGAGATTGTTTCTCAGAATCCACTGAGGTAAACAGAAGCCATACTACCAATTGTGCTTATTGCACCCCACCTCAACTCTATGGGGGCACGACTTTAATCTATCGCGGCCAACGACAGATTAATTCAAGTCTTTGCTGCCCCCATAGAGTTGAAGTGGCTTTTACACCTCCGTGCGGTGAGGTGGCTACGACGCCCTGAACAGGGGTTACAATCCCACCTGGTACTTTTAACATCATCTATCGGGAAAATTACCGGATTGATGATGTTATTTATTTAGTTAACGCTAATTTATGCATGGTTTTAATTCATTTATCAGAAAACGAAATATATCAATGGAAAGCTAATCCAATTCCGCTTCTATTGATATGTTGCATGTAAAAAGTCTTTACGCAAAATATTAAATGGCGATGAGTTTAAGTGAATATAAGTTCATGCATATTTCTTCAGTATCATAATGGAATTCCTTTAGTGTATTTTACAGTTTTTTATTTGATACTATTATAGAACAAACATTTACGAAGATAACAGTATATCATTTATACTGATAAGCCATAGTCTACTGTATTCATGGAACACTTTTTTACTTGCCGATCCGATTGATGAGGTTATTTTTTTAGTTAACGCTACTAATTTATGCATGGTTCTAATTCCTTTATGAAAAAACGAAATATATCAATGGAAAGCTAATGAAAATCCGCTTCTATTGATATGTTTCATCTAAAATGTTTTCTCGCAAAATATTAAATGGCGAAGAGTTTAAGTGAATATTGAGGTCATGCATATTTCTTCACTCTCTCATAAAGGCATTTCTTTAGTGTATTTTACTATTTTTTATTTGATAATATTATAGAACAAACATTTACGAAGATAACGGTATATCATATATACTGATAAACCATAGGAAGGGAGATGGGGGTGATGTTCTAAAATGGCAGGAATCGCAAAACTGGCCTCCACTGGTCATGGGCGGGTTGGCGCGGGGCACGAGTAGCAAGTCCAGTATAGAGTAGTCTTTGGCCTAACATATGGAAGAAGAAAAAAATAGGAAACGCCAATGAAGGAAATATTACATTTACCCTTCTTGCTTATCCTACTTAAATTGCTGCCGGCCTTTGTGATACAAGCCTAATCCTGGCAAATGTGTGTTTTTGTTTTGTTTATGCTGGCTTGCCTGTGATATATAGGCTGCCTGTGATGAACGGTTTGTGATGTTTGCATTTATGGATCATGGTTTGCCTTTGCAGCATTTGTGTTTGTTCTTGTTTGATGTATGCCTAGAAAATGATAGCTTGTGCAGTTGTTTGGAAGATGATTTTGCTTCAATTTAGGTTTCCAAAAGATTCACACTCAGTTCTCTCTCTCTCTCTCTCTCTCTCTCTCTCTCTCTCTCTCTCTCTCTCTCTCTCTCTCTCTCTCTCTCTCTCTCTCTCTCTCTCTCTCTCTCTCTCTCTCTCTCTCTCTCTCTCTCTCTCTCTCTCTCTCTCTCTCTCTCTCTCCTTGTTATTGAGATCCTCTCTCATTGGCATTATCTATTCCACTCTTTAAGTCTATTATGTCATTTAACTCTCAGTTCATCAAACCATCTGCTCCACTTGACAATCATTTATCTCCCTCACAAAACATACCAACTCTGCTTTATAATTTGGAGAATAAAGTATTATATTCCCTACATTAACCCTTTCACGTACAAATGACGTCTTCGAGCGTCATTCGGTACGTGTAGGCCATACGTACAAATGACGTCTTTGAGCGTCAACAAAAAATAATATTTTAAAATATTTATTAAAAATCTTAAAAAGCGCGCGGTTGACGTGAGATTCACTTGACCGTTGGAGCGAATTACAATATATTATATTAAAATACATTTTGTATAATATAATATTGTATAATATTATATTATACAATATATTTATTAAAAAAAAAACTTTACGCTATCTTTCACTTCGTTGTATGGCTCTATTTTTGAGCAAATTACAATATATTATACTTCATTGGAAAGGAAATTTATTCAGCTATGTCATGGAATGTAGAAAAATCTTCTTTGATGATAAGTTGATTTTTGGCATATTATTTTTTGCCGCAAGGTGTTATTTTTTTTTTTTTTTCACTTCTAACTCGAGGTTTTGTAAGTTATTTTCACGCTAGCGTAATTTTTGAACATTGTATGATATAGGAAATTATCTTAGCTTAAAAACGAAACATAATTGAACTCGATACCTTTGATAGTTTAGTTTCTAGACGCGGTGGAAGTACAACTTTTTTTCCCGCGCGTGACATTTCGGGTGACAATGGGTTTACGCGGGACAACAAAAAGTGAATGACAATGGTGACGTGAAAGGGTTAACTGCCTATCAAATAACAATGATAAGCATAATTGAGTAACTTGGATGTTGCAGTGAAGTCACGTATTGACTTGGAAGTTGCATATGGGTAAGTTTTCTTCATGCTTGCCCTTGAATACATAATTTTCTCCTAGTAAATTTAAGGAAAAATCTCAGAAGCTCTACATAGAAGAATATGCATGTTCCTGCATTCCAATGTTAAATCCCTGTTCAATGTTAATGCATATATATAGATCAAGTATGGGGTAAGGAAGCGGTTGGGAACCATTTCTTCTCTGCCTGTACGGCATAAAGGAAGGGAAATTCTGTTGTTTTTTCTATGGAAACCAACCGTACATACAACTCATATTCCATGCATTGCAGTAATGATATAACTAAAAATCACGTGATATGTGGAAGAAACAAGGCAATAAAACAATTTATCGGTGACAATGGGCCCCAGACATAACTACGTCACGGTTTGTTTACCGCGGTGCATTGTGGAGATAAGTCGGGGTCGCCGCGGGTGACCTACGTAGGCATGAAGACTACGACGATGAAAGAATTTCGAGTTGTTTACACTACCCTCCCGAGTTTGGCGCTTTTTTTCTTCCGGAGGCATAGCGCGAAACTCGCGGATCGCGAAACTCAGGTATTATAAACCCTGTAAAAATGCTTATTTAGTCCGGTTTTTTTTTTTTTTTTTTTTTTTTTTTTTTTTTTGTGTGCCTACAGCGCCGTTAGGCAGTGACCTCCAGGGGTGGGATGGTAGGCCCTGGAGGTTAACTTGAGGGCTGTGTACCTACCGTATTTTACAGCTTATAAGACTCACTTTTTCCCCAAAAAAATATCCTGAAAATGCCCCAAGCCCCTGTCCACCCAGCAGTGAATGGGTACTGGGTTAGCCTAGGGTTTGTGACCCGCTTCCCGGGGTGGTGGCTTCGGCCAACACTACGTAGAGAAGAGGAAGAAGGAGAGGAGCTTGAGATTGAGCTTAAGTTGGGAGTCACCCAGCGGATGCTGTTTTGGTCTGAGTGAGTGAGCCTGACACATATCTTGTCAGCTGATGGTTGTGTGACAGTGTTATACGACAATAACACTGTCACAATGCCTTCCTCTCTTCTCTCCTGTCTCCTCCAGTACCTCCAGAAACCACAGTACCACACACGTCATGGTTAATCACTTATAAAGGAGTATTTTGTGGTAAATAGTAAGGTAAGGTGCTACTTATTTCGAGGTGTTACCTATTTTATGCGACACCGGCTGTTCCTGTAGAGAAAAATACAAACAAATGGAAAAAAAACAAAGCAAAACTACATACAGCTATACTAAGCCTATTATTATACTATACTAAGCAGGAAGGAAGGAAGATGTGTCCCGTACGTCTCTTATGGGAGGCGGTAGCAGAGTGGTTAGCGTCAAGATATATGTCAAGCTCGAGCACGAGCTTGACAGACGACCTACAAAGGGATACTAAGCAGAAAAGGTCACAAGAAGAAGAAGAAGTCTCCGAGTGGCGTTCTCGGTGATCCGAGTTCGATCCTTGATGAGGGCTGTAAAATCCACTTAAAATCTTTCTCTGCACTGTCGAGTGGCCTAAGAACACCCACATGCTGCCCATTAGCTCTACCTTCGATTGCGAGTGCATCGGAGGATACAGGGGGCGGCATGAGCCTCTAATCACAGGCGTCACTATAGAAATTCTGTTTGCGCCACCACGGGCGAGGGCCAACCATCACAGCCCTCAAGTTAATCTCCAGGGCCTACCATCCCACTCCTGGAGGTCACTGCCTAGCGGCGCTGTAGGCGCACACACACACACACACACACACACACACACACACACACACACACACACACACACACACACACACACACACACACACAAAAAAAAAAAAAAAAAAGCGAAACTCGGGGATATAATGCGCGAAAGTCGGAATGGTAAGAATTTAAGACTCAGCGCGAAACTCGAGGATCGCGAAACTCGCATAGCGTGAAACTCGGGAGGGTAGTGTAGTGTGAAATTGATATTCCAGGTGCTATATTACCAAGCCCTGTTCTCGCTGACAACACTAGAGAAGACCTGAGATGATGGCTGATGTGCAGAGGCTTCTCAATCAAGAAAACAGAGTCACAGCAGAGCCTCGTCAAGAGGTAAGCAACAAGTGGTAGGGACACCCCTACCACTTGCTTACCTTTGGACGAGGCTCTGCTGTGACTCTGTTTTCCTGGTTGAGAAGCCTCTGCATATCAGCCATCATCTCGATCAGGTCTTCTCTAGTCTTGCCAGCGAGAACAGAGCACGGTAATAGGCTAATAGCACCTGGAATATCAATTTCGCGCAAAACAACTCTAAATTCTTCCATCGTCGTAGTCTCCTCTTTGTAGAATGTACATATTCATGGTTATGATAGTATTTATGTTCGTTCCTTATTAATTGAGTTCCTTTTGTTGTCTTTCCTGAGAATAAGTAGTAAGGTATACATCATGGTTTAAGTGTTACTAGACAGTTGTTTATGCAACTTGTTTATGGAGTAATCAGATAAATGAAAGCAAAACTTGGTGATGTTTGTGTAGAGATAAGTATAGATAATACAAAATGGAAGCTCAATACTATAGTGTTTGCAGATGACACTGTAGAATACTACTAGCAGAGTTAAAAAGGTTTTCAAAAATTGGTAAATGAATGCAGTACTGTTTGTGTGAGGAGGAAACTGAAAGTTAATGTGGCTAAAAGTAAAGTGCTAGTGTTTTGATAGAAACCAAAGAGTGAAGTTATTGAGTTTGAAGATCAATATAGAGTGAGAATTGAGAGCCAGAAGCAATGTAAAATAATGATGAATGGACAGTTAAGGGCTCTATCATGTGCAGGTATGGAGGCACGGCAGGGGAGGTTAAGGCGGCCTCACACTACCACTTTTCCCTCTATTTCTTCCAGCAACTTTCTAAAAACTAACAATTTTTTGACTGCAAGCCGTCACACACACAGTCGTTTGCCTGCACTACCAGTCAGCTGTTCCTGCGACTGTAAATAAACATGGCTCCGACGCCAGGGCAGGCTAGAGTACCTTAGGGCAGGCTAGAGTACCTTAGGGCAGGCTAGAGTACCTTAGGGCAGGCTAGAGTACCTTAGGGCAGGCTATCGCTGGTATACACTTAATTATGTGTATTATCAATCGTAGACGCGCCAAACAAGTTGAAATACATACACATATATACATAAAAACAGTAATAGATGAGCGGGCATCAGCGAGTGTTTAGTGTGTCTTGAAAAATATACACAATAATCGAGTCGTGCGAGAGACTGTTGCCTGTTTTATAAAATTTAAATGTATCTACATGTGCAATAGTCACTTGAATATTTTTCATACTTTCAAATGTATTGAATTATATTTTGCAAAAAAATCCTGATTTATATCGAATATCTTTAAAGTAATCACTATGGATTTTGATTTGACTATGAAAGTTGTCTTCAACTTTCCATATCAAGACGATCACGATCGTCTGACTCAGACTGACTGATTCAGACGGACTAACTAGTCAGAGCGAGAAAAAACCTACGGAGATCGTCTAGCTAGACGGAAAAAGTGCTAGTGTGACGCCGCCTTACTTGAGAGGTGTCTGTGATGGAGTCCACAGATTGTCGTTTCTTATCAGCTTTATCCAATTTATCTTTCTATTCTCAACTTTTAAAAGTTGGTACAATCGAAAAGAAGGAGTTCGTCTACTTATTGCAACACAATATGGAACACAACAGTTTGCAGGAGGCATATTTAAGGACACAGCGTTGTCTTTCTTCACTGGATAGCGCCCGCCCGCTCTCCCTCATGACCCCGACTTATCCCCACAATGCACCGCGGTAAACAAACTGTGACGTAGTTATGGGTTGGGTCCATTTACGCGTGAGAAAACCAATGTTTTGGGTGTACTAGGCTGGCTTCGCCCACCGGTTAAGCTCCGCCCCCTTGCTTCACCGAGTAGTGAACAGAACCCGCGTGAGGGCCCCTCCTTATATAATACCTCCATGATTCAAACAAATACAATTTACTACTAGTTTGGGGAGGCGGTAGCGGAGTGGTTAGCGTCTCCGACTGGCGTTCTCGGTGACCCGAGTTCGATCCCCGAAGAAAACCAAAACCTTTCTGCACCGTCGAGTGGCCTAAGAACACCCACATGCCCTGCCCATCAACTCTACCTTGGATTGCGAGTGCATCGGAGGACACAGGGGGGCGGCATGAGCCTCTAATCACAGGCGTCACTATAAGAATACTGCCTGCACCACCACGGGCGAGGACTAACCATCCGAGCCCTCAAGTGAACCTCCAGAGCCTGCCATCCGAGCCCTGGGTCACCACTGCCTACAGGCGCTATAGGCACAACATGTTATAAAAAAAAAAAAAAAAAAAAAAAAAAGTTACATTTTGCAAATTTTCTTACATTTTACAGTTTACTTGGTCGTTAACTCGTTACATTTTGCAATAGATTAGAATAGACAGTACAACGCTGTATGGCGATTATATTAGACAGTACAACGCTGTATGGCGATTAGATTAGACAGTACAACGCTGTATGGCGATTAGATTAGACAGTACAAGGCTGTATGGCGATTAGATTAGACAGTACAACGCTGTATGGCGATTAGATTAGACAGTACAAGGCTGTATGGCGATTAGATTAGACAGTACAAGGCTGTATGGCGCGCCAGGAATCGAAACAGCCATGATTTTTCTCCCTGTATGATAATAAATTCCGACCTTTCCCACGCCGCGATGCACTTTTTAATCCTGGTCTCGACCTGGTCTCGAGCCAAACTCCGAGACCAGAAGCTTCGAGACCAAGATCAAGACCAAGACCACATCAAACGAGACCAAGACCAAGACCAAGACCACATCAAACTGGTCTCGAGACCAAGACCAGTCTCGAGACCTACAACACTGGTGTGTTTACACCTCAGATATGACTAACCTCTCGTATCTTTAACATCTATCTATTTTGAAGAAAACGCGCTTTACACGTGTCTCCGTCTACACTCTATGCCTTTGAAATAATAACAATAATAATAATTTAAAATAAATGATGATAATGATTATAATAATAAAAACAACAATAGTAATAATATTAACCCTTTCACGCACGAAAAGTTTAATAAGTTTTTCCGTCCACTGCGACATCAATTTGGGGCTCTCTAAGGAGCCCCGCGGAATGGCCTGACTGTGCGGCAAATGTTTTGTTTATGTTATCAATTTCAACCACGATTATTCTTTTTTCCTGGCATTATTATATATCGTTGGTTTCGCAAGAGATTATTCTGCCTTATGAAAGACAAAAATAACAAGAAATGCAAATAAATAGCGGAGTTTAACCACTTTGAGAAAACATTGAGTAAAGAGAAATAAGAAATACTTACGTTCACCACTTCGTAGCTCGATACTTCCCGAGTCGACTTTTTATGGTTTATATGCCAATAAAAGCGGACTCTTATGAGGATTCCAACGCTACCATTATAATTTGCATATGGCCAGTAGATTTTGAGAAAATGGAGGAAAACTGAAACACATGCTGGAAGACGGATGGCTAAGAAGGCGGGCTAACACGAGCTGCCTGCTGAGAGTGAACAGGGACACGGGCCCTTATCACTTCAAATCCATTCGCACGAGCGAGTTGACAATTAGTTTATTATAGGCCTAGCTTGGATCTTTTACGCAGAAAATGTTGACGCGATTCTGATAAATACTTTATTTATGGCGATTTTTTTTTATGTTTTTTGACGCAATTCGCGTCACAAGCTAAGATGTACACGGGCCCGTTTTGCCGCGATGGCGTCACCGTGCGTGAAAGGGTTAATAATAATAATAATGATAATGATAATGTCAATGGTATTAATGATAATAATAATAATAATAACTTCGGTAGATAAAATAATAATAACAATAATAGTGATACTAACAATAATATTGATAACAATAATGATAATAATAATCAAAATGATAATAATAATGATAATAATGATAATAATAATAATATTGATAATGATCATAATGATAATAATAAAGATAGGACACTGTAGATACTACTGATACTAGTATGATAAACAATATTATAGAATAGAGACATAGTAGAAATATATAGACTAGCAAAGAAATGATAGATAGAAGGATAGATAGAAATAATACAATATATAGAAAGATAGATATAATATATCAATCAATCAATCAATCATTGGGGGCATACGCCGGGGGGCGCGTCGCCTCGCCCACCCTACGACGCCACTCCCGGGGGTCACCACGCGCGAGTTCCCATGCAGGCTCCTTTCCCATACAAAGCAACTCTCGACAAGAAACATCAACTTGCCCCAGCCACGAGCCTTGTGGGCGCCCCCTTGGCCTCCTCCACGCCGGATTGTCTCTTACAGATACAACCCGATGGGAAGGATCGGTTTCAGGGTAGCGTGCCACATGGACATATAGCCGAAGTTGGCGCTGACGGACTATGCAGGTAATAGGCCTCGATTCAGTCTCACGGTGCAATCGCTGATTTGACACGTAATCATCCCAGCGATACCCCATGATTCTGCGAAGACACTTATTACCAAAGGCATTGATTCGTCTCTTCAAGTCACTATTTAGTGTCCATGTCTCACAACCATAGAGCAAGACAGGGATCACAAGCGACTTGAAGATCCGGATCTTTGTCCTCCTGCACAGGTACCAACAACGCCAAATACTCCCGCTGAGCGAGTTCATAACACCTTGGGCTATGCCAATCCGCCGTAAGACTTCTTGACGTGACCCGCCGTCATTATGGACTGCGCTACCAAGGTATGTAAAACTTTCCAAGATCTCAATGTCCTCGCCACACGCATGAACAGACTGTACTGCTTCATCTAGTAAGTCTCCAAATACTTGGACCTTAGTCTTGAGCCAGGAGACCTCAAGTCCCAAAGGTTTCGCCTCCTCGTGCAGCGCCTCGAGAGCCATCACCAGGACCTCCAGCGACTCAGCAAAGATTACTGCATCATCGGCAAAAACAAGATCAGTGATCTTGGTGTTGCCGACGGATGCTCCACAATCACTTTGATCTACAACCTTGTCCAATACCCAGTCCATACAATGGTTGGGGCCCCCCAAATGATTGGGGCAAGTTTAGTTTTAAATCCCGCACCATACATCTAATGACAATTTTAACAGCTCCCTCCCTCCCTCCCTCTTTCCCTCCCTTCTCCTTCCATTGATCCGCTTCAACTGGGTCCTTCTCCATCAGACAGGATGAAGTACTTTTACAATATTTACAATTCTTTTGTTTTCGGAAAAAATAATGCTATAGCAAAATATATTCGTAAACACTGAGAGCAGGGGTGTGTAGTGTGTGTGTGTGTGTGTGTGTGTGTGTTTCTGTGGTGTGTGTGTTTGTGTGTGTGTTTACGTGGTGGTGTGTGTGTGTGTGTGTGTGTGTGTGTGTGTGTGTGTGTGGTGTGTGTGTGTGTGTGGTGGTGTGTGGTGTTGTGTGTGTGGGTGTGTGTGTGCGTGCCGCGCGCGCGCGTATATTGTTAATGTAAGCCATAATATTTTTTGGAAATATCTTATAATAAGTATTTTTAATTTTTACATTATGTATGTGTATATTCCTCATATGTGTGATAAGTGTCAGAGAGAGGAGAGAGAGAGAGAGAGAGAGACAAGAGAGAGAGCGAGAGAGAGAGAGAGAGAGAGAGAGAGAGAGAGAGAGAGA